>VOQK01007252.1:9112-19422 GCA_015052645.1 Benitochromis conjunctus | reverse complement strand
ACACATGAAACTCTTCCCCTCCCTTTTGAGTGTCCACGTGCGCGTGCGCACACACACACACACACACACACACACACACACCTCTCTTACACTTTTAAAAAACCCATGCGAAAACACACCTACACTGTCACAGATGCTGACAGTATGGCTTATGGATTTAACCTTATCACTTTCAGCTCTGCTGTTTACTACAGGTAAACAAATGTTTAGCAAGAAATGGTCTGTGGCAGTGGTTGTGAAACATTACATACCTTAGGAGCAAGAACTTGGGATGCTTTGTTCACCACCCACTTTGGGAGAGAGCCTAAAAGACACATTCATTATGAGAACTCTGCAGAAATTAAGCAAGAACTCTCAGTTTGACTGGAACTAAATAATTGTTGCATATAGTTTTACCTTTGGGGTCTGCTTGTGAAAGATAAATGAAAGTGCAACTATTTTGTCCCGTGGGCTTGATATAATAACCCGTCTGGATGGAAACAGCTCTTACGAGGTCACTGCGAGGAGGGTATTTCTATAATTCAAGAAAAACATTTTGCAGAATAATAAGAAAGACTATAAATTTTTATGATACTTCTGCACAACGTGACAATGGATAAGGTTAGCTACAAGAGCAATAAATCAGTGCACACAAAACAGGACAAAGAGGTATCAAAGAGCTGTAGAAACAGTATGTGTAGAGGCAATGGTTGCCATGTGTCTTGAGTGGACGTAGGAAGTGACGTACCGGGTGTTTGACTGAGAAGTTAACCATGATGTACTCGTCATCTGTGACCTGCCACGAGCGCAGTGTCACAACATCTCTGTTCTTTAATGGAGTGGGACAACGCCCTGCAGAAGACAAAAAAATACAAATAAATAAACACATAAATAATGTTATACTGTGGCAGGCTTCCTCTGTTAGTTCAGTATTTAGGCTCAACGAATGTGCCCTTGTTATGGCAATAAATACAGTTGTGTAACAAGAGGCCATTCGCTCTTCATAGATGAGAGCTGAATCAGCTCAAAGTGTCATGAGAAGTTAAAATTAAGTAGAAGGAGATATTCAGAGCCAGCTACAAGCTGTTTGGAGAGTTGTTTGATTCATTGTGTGTGTGTGTGTGTGTGTGTAGAGAGAGAGAGAAGGAGAGTTATTGTATCAACAAAAAAACAACAATAAAAAAAACCACACCAAGCCAATTGATCACAGAAACAAAGAGCATTGCGTGAAGATTCAGGTGATAAGAGTGCTCACTCACATGAGTAGTAGCCCAGATCAGCGTTATCAGAAAGCCGGGCAATGTCATAACTCTCCTGCATGGTGAGGTCCCACTTCTTGCGATACTTGCTGTCGTGAAGGATGTCGAACATGGTAGCAGCCGACACATCTTTAATTGTCATTTTACACTGGGAAAAACATACAGACGGTTACAGGACAGCACCCACATAGCATGACAGCCTAAGAAAACAGATTTATTTTTTAAAAGGTATTATAGTTTGTAGAGTTTGTGCTAAAGCGAACTCACCTTCATCTTGTGGACTTTGGGTACGTAATTTCCTTTATTCACAGCGCGCACCTCGACCCACACTTGCATCCCATTGTTGTCATACTTATTTTGCCAGTTGTCGGTTGCTAAACACTGTTTTTTGAAGTCATCAAAGACCGCCTTATCGGGTAAAATACTCGAAACCCGAGACATGTTTGTCTGTTTTAAAAGAAGTCGTTCTTCTTAAAGAGGAAAAAGAATATCCTTCAACCTGATCGCCTCCAGAAAAGTTCAGTCTCTCTGAGCTTTTCCACGGACGAGTTTTAAAGCTTTGCCGTCGTGGTGCCTGTGGTGAGAGATATATATGTCTGCTTATCACCTGTCCAGTCGAGCAAGATTTTTGTGCTGAATTCCTGAGCCATTCCTTCAAACACCTCTCCCGCTGACGCAGAGGTTACTTCCTGAATCCAGGTGTGCGTAAAGAAAAAAAAAAAAAGTCTGTCCCGCCCTCAACTGTCAGTGCAGCTACTATAGGTCGAAACTTTCACCTAAGCTTTAAAGTATTTTTAGAAAAGAGCAGTCTTACTGGGTTTGATTCTGGGAAGGCATTAACAATACAAACAGGGATGCACTCACGGTAAACTGCGCGCTGTGGACGGATTAGGGGAGTGGGTAGGTGAGAATTGGTCAGTGTTGATGCATTCCGAGTATCGTCACGACTGTGAATACTAAACAAAAGCACACCTCTAGTAAACTATGAGTGGAATGTTTAAAAAAAAAATCTGATTTTCACACTTGTATTTGATAGTGGCATTACAGTTTGAACAAGTTAGGCCTCTTTGGCTCAAATTAAGTCTAAATTTAATTCCTGACTAAATTACGCAAAATTAGTGTCTTGTCACATAGATATTCAGAGATGCACAGCCTTTCTCATCTAAAAAAAATAGCTAAAACTCTAATAAAGCTAACTCTGCCACGTGCAAGCAAAACACAGATAAAAATGAGTTTTACCCACTTATTTAGACAAGCAGAAGGAAATGGATGGATGGTTGTTCTTGTTCAGCCACTTTCCTAGGCTTGCATTAAAACCAAAGAGCAAATCTTATTTAGTACAATTGGGTGAAGCTCTCCAATGAGACAATGTTTTTTGTAAGAGACTAGGCTTAATCCATGTCTGGGAAACTGTGCCCGTTTCTTAAAGTCGTCATCTGAAGCAGTGAGAACTGTGCCGCAAGAATGTAGAATACAGAAATATGATCGTCCTTCTCTCTGTACCAACATCCTGAAACCAAGTCTTAAGCCTCCAACAGCCCTTAAAACGTGTCTGTTGAAAATGCAAGCTGAGATATGTTAGTGTGGTACCAAAGCTGTGTTCAAGTGCTGCACGAAGTATTATTAAGAAACGTCTCTCTGGAAGGTTTTTCTAGAAGCCTCTGCTCTGTTTCCAAGGACCAAATAAAAAAAATAGGCCACATAGTACTCAAGTATGACAGTAATAACCATAAATACACGATGGTGCTGATATCTGTATCATGAATATTGGAAATAAATTTTCATTTACAATCTTTAGTTAGTTATTAATAGATTTGTGTAATGCTGTGTCATGTTCACATTTGACCACACCTAACTGTTATAACATTTCAGAACTGTGACGTGTGACACACACCTACATGTGACAGGCTCAGGTGCCGTGACTCATTTAAAACTTTGTTAATGAACAGAATTAATATGACTGCTGCCATAAAATAACCACACGCACAAAAATAACACAGAGGTTAAATTTTGGTGAAATATCTTTATTTTACTCCATGTGATAAGCCTACACTTGTTTTCATTAACTCTCCTTTTTATACATAAGATAGTAGTACAGTATTCACACAAACGTTGCTAAACACGAGTAGACATATTTCAAATGGACAGACACAATTCAGAATAGCACAAAGCTGAGTATTTAGTCAGTGACAATAGAAGAGCTGCTCATGTTAAAATTGTTCGCGTTGCAATTTAAATACCTTAACTTTCAAATTCATTTTCTAAAATGCTGGACATTAAAAAAAAAAAAGAAGCTACAGCAAACGATCAGTGTCTTTTGTTGTGCTATGGCTGGTTAGTTGGTTTGTGAGACGGTGCGGGCTCTACCTGTGGCTGTAAACCAAGCGACAGACCACACCGGAAAAAACTAACAAACAAACAAACAAAAACAAAACCCCAACTCACTAGGCGTAAATGTCGCCTTTAGGTGGCGCCTCAGCAGACACGCAAACAATAAATAAAATCAAACTTTAAAAACATGCGTGTCGGCATCTGTACTTTTGGTCACGCGTACAATGTTAGCTGTATGTCCAAGTTACAAAATAAATAAACCAACAGTCCTACACAGGCATTAGCAATACAGCAAAAGATATGGCAACTAACGTCTGCACTTTTTTTTTTTTACAGCAAGGGTGTTAGTAAGCTTTAGCTGTATCTGAGGACATCTATCTACCAGCTCTACAAACAACTAGTGAAGCCATGAACCAGTCAGCAGGCTTCTCTGATATTTTACAATATTGTGGCTTGATTCAGTGCACAACGTTGGTGAACAAACAAGCAAGGCATCTGTGTTCTTATCCATGTAAATCCTGCGGGGGTGAGCATGCTGCATGTCGTTGCAATAGTGTAATCAACACAACACAAATAGTCAATGAGATGGTGGGTACGTCGTAGCGACCAAAGTGACAACTCTCCATCGACGTGGAAAAAAAACTGACTTTCATAGTATTAGGGGACCATCTACTGATAATGCCTCCTCAGACATGTTAGTACAGTGCAGAGCTCATTTAACAACATATAATCTTTTAGGTTAGTAGGCTTTCTAATTCATTTGGGCTGGCTTCCCTTTTACGCTGGATATCCATTTCCTTATTACACATCCTTCTGCAGTACTGTTAAATACGAATTTGTGTTAATCCGGTCTGCTTACACACTTGTATTTGGCAATGTAAGCTCGCAGACGTGTTAGGTATAAGTAGTTCCACTGACACAATGAAAAGGGCTTATGTGAGCCTAATGTGGTAATATAATGTTTTGCAATGATAACAGTTCACTGGTTGAAAGCCAGTCGTTACTTCCTCAAAATAAGACAAAGTCGACAAATGATAAGCTGTCCAGGAGACAGAATAGCTTCAGCTGAACTCTCCATTTGAAACGAAAACAAAAGGATAGGCAGAGAACTCAACCTTGTAGAGTCATTTAAATAATCCCAAGCAGTTTTACTTTACAACAACAAGAGTAACAGCACTAAGATTCTAAACTGTGCAATAACTCAAGAGCAGTTAGCTATGTCAGTCTGCAATCCTATATAATGCCATGCAACTGGATGAAAATCTGAACATATCAATTAACTTATTCCTTGTTTTAAATGTTTACTTTTGAACCATTTTTTTCCCCAAATAATTTGTTTCAATACAGTAATGCACATCCACACGGTTACTCTGAAAAGTCACTGAGTTGAAAAGGGGAAAAAAAAAAAGAAGAGAAAAAAAAAGAAAGACAGGTCCTCCATCCCAATGGGCGTGTGCCAAGGGTGGAGAAAGTGGCCACTGAGAGACAAGCTGTTGGTGGGGAGGAGACAGGCTGGCAGGGGCTGAGGTGTACTAGCATGAGCAGCTGCTCTCAGTTACAGTCATCTCTGGCTGTTTCTCCAGTTTGATGTCGATCACTGAGAGAAGGTAGTTAAGAAACACTTGACATGAATTGCAGATTTCACTTCTCTATTTTTTGCAGCGCCTTTCATTCTCTCCGTTCTTTCCAGTCAACTAAGACACAGTCAGTGCTACGTTACAAATATTATTAAAACTGTGGCATGACGAAAGGTATGTCAGCAATTTCTGCTGAAAAGCAACTCGAAAAGGATACTGTCCTCTTTGCTTTTCTCCGGTGTGCTATCCATCCCAGGCAATGCAGCAGCAACGCGTCGGAACAGCTGTAAAACAAAGTAAGAAAAATCAAACATTTGAAAGCAGTGTTGGTAGAATTTGATAGAATATAAATTGCTATCAAACAGGGTTAGATGATATGAACACAATTCAATTTTGTGGTAAATAACAGCAAGACAGTTCTGTGAAAAGAAAAGCTGTCACAGGTCTTTATGCAGTCCGGTAAAAAACTAAGTACTAATTTCTGTTGTACCCTTGCTGATGTGCTTGAGATCATTGTCCTGTTGAATGATCCAGTTTTAGTCGTTGGACAGATGGCCTCATATTTGATTCAAGTATAATTTGTTTACAGAAAAGTTCATGGTGGATTTCATGGCTCCAAAGTATCCTGGTCCTGTGGCTACAAGACAAGTCCAAGTCTTCACCCCTCCACCACCGTGCTTGATAGTGGATGCTAGGTGTTTGCACAACGCATTACGGCCAAATCTCTCCACTTTGGTCCCATCTGCCCAAAGGACACTGCTCCACAAATTTTGTGCCTTGTTCTTATAACAACTTTGCAAACCTAAGCTGTGCTTCTTCTGCCAACCTTCAAAAGGTTGGCAGAAAAGTCATACTTTTCCCCCCTTCTAATTGTACCATCACATACCTTAGCACTGAACATGCTAACCAGTGTCTGACATGTAAGTCTTGAGTTTTTGCAGTTTATCTGAACACTGCACGGTCTGACCTTGGGGTCAGTTTAGTGGAAGACCGTGGCATTGTGTTAACACATTTGAAGGGTCCGGACCTCCCAGAGGTTCTCACATTTGCTGATCATCATTTAATCAAGTGCATGTCATAAGCAGCACCTGTCTGCTGCTTAGCCTCTTTATTCCTATTGAAGCAGTAAGGATCTAATTCGTTTTTCACAGGACTGTACAGTACGTTTTCTGTAGATGTAGCAGGAAAGTGTTTATATACAAATCCCCAGACAGGGCAGAAATGTGTTCCTGTTTACATGTTTACTTAAGGCCCCAACACTTAAAGCACTCAGTCACACTGAAACAAAGCCCCTGGCATCCTAAAGAAGTGAGATATTTCAGTCTTGATGATAGATTTTTGATTCAGAAAAGCCAAATACAGTCATACAATGCAGAGCTGGATAGGTTATCATGGAAAGTATTGAAAATCTGGTAACAATACAGACCATCATATTACCAAACCCTAGATAGTAGTCAATGGACAGTATGTAATTCAATTACAGCTAGTTACCTCTAAATATTCCATTTCAATGAATAAACACAAGTAGTCAAAGCAACGACACAGTCTTCTGCTGAGAAAGTCTATTATATTTATAGAAGTGTTTTAGTGAATCACACGGAGAGAACATGGATATAAACGCAGTTGCTATATACCTGTGCAGAACAACTGCACTGAAAAGCCTGTGTGGCGAAAACACCTTCCAGAAAGCTACGACAGGTCAGGACGAGCCACGAGGGGGGAAAGGGAGGCAGGAGTGCAGTGTAGACTTTAAGAGTAGAATTAGCTCAACTACCCTGAGAAAACAGAATCGCTACCTGTTTGACATTGTAGCCAGTCTTTGCGCTGGTTTCAATGAACATGACATTCAGTTCCTTAGCTCTCTGCTCGCCCTCCTCCGTGGTGATCTGTCTGCTCCGGTAAAAGCAGAAGGGTGGAGATGGCCGAACAGACAGATATGAAAAGAAAACGCAAAGAGGACAGACCAGAAGAAGAGAGAAGAGATAGAGAGAAGGACAAAAAGAGCTCAGCAATGAATCTTGTTTGGAGTGAAGAAGAGAGTGGTTAGTTTTTAAGGCAGACAGAGACAAAGGGACAGAGGCTGCTGTGCTGAGTAAAGACGAAACAGCATAAAATCGACTCCAAAGGTCAATGATTCATTCAACAGCCACACTCTAATCCATTAAATGATCGAACACATGGAGGAGCTTCACCCCTCAGATGTCACAGGCGGGCCTCCCTAACCTCTGGGAGAGTACGACCTTTGCTCGAAACAGGATAATTTGTCACTATTGCGCCTGCTCCTGCTGAACACCAACCTGTTTGACGTTATAGCCAGCCTTGGCACTGGTCTCTATGTACATCACATTGAGCTCACGAGCTTTCCTCTCTGCCGCCTCAACAGAAACTTGCCTGCCATGGTCCCAGGAAGGGTAAGGTGAGGGTGAAGGATGGAAGTGTGGTGTTTAGGGGAAACACAAAAAAATATTCAAAATGACATGAAGAGAAAAAAGGCAAAACAAAAAAAAATAAAAAAAGGCAAAACAGAAATATGATCAAACTATAAATAAAAAAATATATATATGAAGAAAAATATATTAATTACTTATAGAAAAGCTGGAGTATGCAACATTACAAGGAAATAATAAAAGTAAAAACTGGATGAGATGCACTGAAGGGAAGTGGGACTCCAGGCTTTGGCAGAGTTTAGACTACAGAGGTTAAAGATACCTATTTTGTAAATGCAGTAGGATCTACTTATCAATCTTTGTAAACAGAACAAGAAAATAATCATTCACGCTTATCACACAACCATGTACCTTTTATCCGCTAAGTCTGTTTTGTTTCCGACGAGCATGATAATGACATCACTTCCTCTCTCTGTTCTAACATCATCAATCCACTTTGAGGTTTGCTGGAAAGAATTAAGATCTGCAAATGGGGTGAAAACAAGCAACAAAATACAAAATCATTGTACACGTCAGCCACATGTGCCCCAAAATACACGAAACATCTGTCACAATATACAGTTAAAAGCCTAATCATATGTAAGAAATGCCTGTAGTTATGTGTAAGTAAGCAGGAGTATTCAGAAGAAAAAGCTTGGAGAAGAAATATATTTTGTATTAGCGTACTAGCAGAAATAAAGAGCTTCCTTCCTATTACTATAGAGCCCTATAGAATGGCTAGAGGACAGCCCTGACTCACTGGTGATGTCATAAACAACCACAGCAATGGTAGAGTCACGGATGTAGCTGGGAATTAGGCTACGAAAACGCTCCTGTCCAGCAGTGTCCCAAAGCTGGAGCCGAACCTGAGGATTGGAATCGCAGAAGAAGAAATTGACCAAAAAAACAAACAAACCAAAAAGTCGAGATAAAGGGCAGCAAAGGGAAGGACGAGAATGTAGAGAACAGGACAGACATAAAAAGAATTGCAAGCCAAGCAGTAAAGATGAGGATGACCTTTAATGGAGGAATCGGGAAGAATCATTCAAATGCAGAAGGCTCAGAGATGCCGGGTGTTATGCAAATGTGAAAGTAGACCCTGCTGAATCATTATTTAGGCAGCTCTCAGAGGATTTCTGCTCATGAAGTGACATCGGCAGACATTTTTTCATTATTCTTCAAATAAGACTTAACTATCAGCATTTACACTCCCCTGGACACTGCTGGAGAAATGCTTTTGAATCACTACACCCAATACAAGCAATATCTGGAATATACCCTGACATGCTATCCAGCAGGGTTTGCTAAGCTCATTAGTGCTTTTGATTTTGTTTCTTGCCCTTCCACATACTAAGTGAAGGACAAGGAGGAGAGGCAAAGCCATGATACCTACTGGCTATGTCATAAACCACCACAGCGGCGGCTGAGTCGCGGATGTAACTGGGGATGAGGCTGCGGAAACGCTCCTGTCCGGCTGTATCCCAGAGCTGCAGCCGGATCTGTGGCCAGCCACGAAACAAATGTGGGAACATGGGGGGCAATTCATGATCCAGCCAGGGGATGGAAGGAAAACAAAATCTTGAAATAATGATGGGAACTAAAAACACGATCACATGTTCAACAAAATGAGTGAAAAAAAACAAACAAACAAAAAAACAAACTAGGATAATCTATAAACAATGTGGAATGGTGTGATAATAAGCAGAAGCATGCTTTTATGGCACTTTTAATACTGAATTACAGTAACACACAGGGCTTACCGTGCGATCTTCCAGATACATAGTTTTTGACAAAAAGTCAATGCCAATTGTTGCCTGTAAGACAAACATTTCAATTAAACAGTGTTACCAGCAAGTTAAATGGCAATGCATGATATACATCTAAAGAATCATTACCTACATTATATGTTAAAAACATATTTTATTGACCTTTTTCATAACATGGCTAAAAAATGTACAGAAATAACAAAATGATCAAGTATTGTGATAACGGCTTTGTGTGACATATTTTAGATAGGATCTCATCTGTAGCTGGACTTGATATAAACAGATGATATTTCTTTCTTTGTCCTTCTGTCGTGATTATTGTACTTAAATCTGAGGCTGAAGATTTTGTTAATTTTCCTTATATGTGGAATCTTGTATCAGAGGTAGGTGTTACATAAGCTTTGGCTTCAGCCTACACCTGGTTTGTTTGTCATTTGATTTCTAAATGAGCCAAATAGAGATAAACAACAACTACTACTACTACTACTAACATTTAGACTTGTCACACAGGTAGCGCTCGTAATCTAATCAGTGGAATGCACCTACATTCTCACTAACATCCTGGGTATGTGATTTTTGTAACAAGCCCTTTCTGTGTTGCAAACATACCACTCTGGTTGACTAATAAGATATAATAGTTTTGGCAATTTGGAGTAACACATTATTCATGTTTCGGTATACACTTTAAAGAAGGTAAAACCTCAGGGGCTTAGTTAGCAAGCTGATCACAAAAATGGACACTATATTTACAAGAATGTGAACAGACAGATTGCTAAATGCAAATTCTCTATGCCAAATATATTTAAACTATAAATGAGCCCATCATTTCGTCAGGGATTAATAAAGTATTCTGATTCTGAAAAATAAAATAAGAACAGGGAGGCATTATGACATTCTGAGGTGATGCTGACCAATGTGTTAAGTCTTTTTTTTTTTTCTTTTTTTTTTTTTATTTTTTTATTTTAATTTTTC
>VOQK01007244.1:45318-59182 GCA_015052645.1 Benitochromis conjunctus | reverse complement strand
CTTCTTGGCAATAAATTGGTAGAAACCATTAGAAAGGTTATTTATTTTCCCTTAAATTGTGTCACATTTCTAAGGAAAACGCATTTGTGGGTTGAGCAGCAGACTTGAGTATGTGGATTGTGCCCACCTACACTCATGTATATACCAATCTGCTCAGCACTTTTTAAAGATTTATTCTATGTTTATTCTATGTTTATTTAAGTATTTTTTTTTTGCCTATAGTATGTTCGCACTGAGTACCGCAGCAATTTCCTGATGTTGTATACCTGAACAACATTTGGCAATAAAGTCCTTCTGATTCTCTGATTCTGAAAAACTTGCCAAACACCTTATTCTGCTCTTGTTTGAGCTTCTGGTACCCATGGTGCTGTCAATCAGGTGCCCTGATTTGAAGTCATCCTATGGACTACTAGGAACAAACTCTATCCTCCAAGATGACAACACTCATCCCACAGTGCAAGATTTATCAGAGACTCACTCCAGAATTTGGGAGAGGAGAGGATGGAATGGTTGCCTGCAGTCCTGACCTCAACCCCATTTAATGCTTGTGGGATCAGTTTGGGTATGCTGTTTGTGTCAGAGTGAACAACTCAACCACACTGGCTAACTTGGGACAAATACTGGTTGAAGAATGGGATGCCATCCCACCAAGCTGGTGTCCAGCATGAAGAAGTGCCAGGCTGTTGTAGCTGAGTATGATTCATCCACATGCTACTGAGGCCCCTGTTTATTAAATAAATAGGCTGTTAAATTTCCAAGATGTCTTATTTCTTCAGAGTTCAGTGATCCAATCCAAGAGTCGACAGCAGAATAGGGTGTTTGGCATTGACAGACAAGATTTGGCAGAGAAAGTTTTCATGGGCACCACCCACATACTCAACTCTGCTGCTCAACCCGCAAATGCATTTTCCTTACAAATGTGGAACCATTTAAGGGTAAATAATCTGGTTTTCCAAAAATATAAGATTTATTGCCTAGAAGCATTGTTACAACAGAGAAATAATCAACCAAACAGAAATTTCCTTAATTTCTGTGCTAACTTTATATTGTCCCAGCCAATTCCACTGAAAACATAAAATTACCTAAAAGAAGTTCAATTTCATTGGACTCCAATCTTTCTGGACTATCTCACACACTTCACCTATGAATCACAGCATTGCCACAATATGATTGTGCAGTAACATCAAAAACCTGTCCTGTGTGTTTGCATGGCAGATTTCTAAACACAACCTCACCTTGAGAGTTGCTACCTGTGTCTCTATAGTAACAGAGTGACAGCACATTCACCTGGTTGCTCCTGCTTTGTTTCGTACACTTATAGTTCAGGGCAGAAACACATAACAGAATTGAAGAAGGTAAGCGGGGAGGCAAGGAAGAGTAGGATCAAAGTAGAGAAAGATAAAGCAATAGCTCAGTCACTCTGACAGGTGTACTCTGCCTATTCCTGCTAGTCTGCTTGAACTCTTGCTTACTAATAAGCCTTCTTTGAAACATGAAAAAATGATGCCTTGCTGTTTAAAGGTGTTGGTATATTCGAAGAATCTGAATCTTGTGTAAATATAAATGAAAAATAGAACCACTTCAGGATAATGAAGAATTTACATTTTAGTCTGCTCAAGAAACATCACCACTCTGAGTACTTTGGGCCTCAATAAAGATAATTAACAGTTCAGTGATAAAAGGTTAGCACTCGTATACTAAAACAAACATGTGGGTGCCTTTGGAAGTTATCCAACGGCCTGGTTTGTTATCATTCAGTGACTCTGTCTGTTACCTGTCAACACTAAAGACACATTTCATGCAGCCTTTAAATCACCGTACATGTCTGTCTTTCTCCACAACAGACTGTGGGGTTAAGACAATAAGCAGAAGAGATGAGATGAAGAAGAAAGAACAGACTGCAAGGTAAATGAATTACTAAGGCTGGAAGACTGTTAGAAATAGTAAAACATATTCCTTTACCCTCAATGCATTGGATACCTTTCAGAAGTCATGGGCCACCGGGGTGTTTTTTTTCATGTGGGTGTCACTTCCAAGGTCAAGGTCAAGTTTATTTATATAGCACATTTCCAACAGCTCATGCTGCACAAAGGGCTTTACAAACTAAAATACAATTAAATAAGTCAAATGCACAACAATGATGCAATAAAAATATAATAGAGAAAGAATAATATAATAAGACAATTAAGAAGAAACCCAAACAACAACAACTAAGGCTGTTAAAACAAGAAATGTATGGGTCAACAACTACTAAAAAGCCGGTCAATAAAAATGTGGGAGACATACATTTATTTACACAGCCATTTTAGGCAGTAGACATGAATGAAGTTAGGCAAGTAATGAATAAAGTTAGGGGAAGTCAAAGAAAACACTGCATGTGTGATCTAGAGATATGACAGATGTCTGATATGTTAAAATGAACTGACGTTTAAACTCGTATTGACTCTAGTAGTAATGGATAAATCAAACAGGTCAACTATATAGAGCAGAGCATCACCTTGACTAGACATCAACTTGCCATACTATACTTGACATTAAAACCTTTGCCTCTCACATCTTCCCAATCTGCCTCAGAGCTAGGAATAATGGGAAAGCAATCTGAGAGGTTAACAGATGTATACCATTCAGGCATAGCATTAGTTATGTTAGTGGGTGGGATATTTCAGGGTGCTGGTGAACATTTTGTCCTCAAAGCAAAAACAGACAAATGTAAGGATTTGAGCAACTTTGACAATATCAGTATAGTATCTATCAAAAGTGGTCCAAGGAAGGAACAGTGAACCAGCAACATGGTTATGGGCATGGAGCAGTGTCTGGCCTGTGTGGTCTGACCCAACAGATGAGCTGCTGTGGCTCACATTGTCAAAAAAGTTGATGCTGATCCTGATAGACAGGCGTCAGAATACACAGTGCATCACATCTTGTTGGGGTGGGCACATGAGCGTCTGACCTGGACCACAGAGCAATGGAAGAAGGAGGTCTGATGAATTATGTTTCTTGTACATTACGTGGATGGTGGTGTGTGTGCATCACTTTCCTGGTGAATACCTGGCACCAGGAAATGGTGCCAGCTGTTGCCCTGGCACTCCAGGTGGGGAACTCCAGGCCTCAAGGCCTGGTGTCCAGCAGTTTTTAGATATCACCCTGGGTCAACACACTTGAATTAAATGATCAGTTCATTGCCAGGCCTCTGGAGAACTTCAAGACATTTTGAGGAGGTAATTTAGCCATTTAAATCAGTTGTGTTGGATCAAGGACACATCTAAAACCTGGAGTTCCCCCACCCCTGATATACACCCTATCGTGGACCCTTCGTGCCGCAAAGCAAAAATGGTTCAGGAATGGTTTGAGGAGCATCCATGGATTCCTACATGACTTAAAGGATCTGTTGCTCACATCTTGGTGTCAGATACCGCAGCACACCTTCAGGGGTCATGTGAAGTCCATGCCTCAACCGGTCAGGGCAGTTTTGGCAACACAAGGCAGACAGTAATAGTGCTCATAATGTTTTGACTGATTGGTGTGTATAGTTTAACCAAATGCTGTGGTTACTTTCCCCTTTCCTTTTACTTCTGTTTGAACTCTCTTTAGTTAGGTTTAGCTACCAAAACATTAACAGTTAGGTTTTGGTATGAAAACCAACTTGGTTAGGTATAGAAAAAGTTTATGGTTTGAGCTAAAATATAAGCCTTTATGATGAAAACTATTCATGGTATGTTAAAAAAAATAACTCATCATGATACTCCGTTTAAATGTGACAATTGGGGCTTCAGAAAAGTGACTTCATTAGATGAGCTGGACGTGAGCTCTGTCTAGCTTTTGTCATAAATCCAGTCTATGGCGCACTGTGTGTGTCTCTCAGACATCAGCAACTTAGACACAATGTCAGTTTTTGACACTATGAATATAAGAATGGTGTGCACGTTGATATCAGTGTGTCATTCTACCAACTTGATAAAGACTAGCATGTAATAACAAAATCACCTGATCATATGTGATCTCACATTTTTGCATACACACCTGCTTTGGTCTCTGAAGATGTATCCATGTTGGAAAATTGGCCACTAGCTAAATTCTTGTAATAAGGGGCTGGTAGACTTAAGACAAAAACATGAATTTGAACATTTGAACATTAATGGCATTGACTGGTAGATGATTACATAAAAAAAAAGTTATTTCCCAGCCTGAATACAACTTGGTAGTTTTGGTGATACAATGAGAGTTCCTATTTATCCACCGTGGCATATTTGATGTTTTGAATGAAATTTTATGAACTGTTGGATTTATTACCATGAAATCTGGCTCAGGCACAGTCACTCTGTCAGAATTTCAATTTCTTCAAATGCTTACTGAAGTACACCCATAACAGAGCAGCTAGTACGTTGAATTTACTATTCCCTTTTTCACCCAGATCAGAATTTGGATGTGGGATTTCAAATGCAGAAAGTGTCCACATATCTTTTTGACTTGAGTCATTGGTATTGGAACCACAAATTCTGTCAGCCCACTCAGACATATTATGGATATTTCAAACTTTGTGAAAGGGAGATTTTCCCCCCCACTCCCTAAAAAAGTGGTAAAATGACAAATATGGGAAGTTAATTTTTTTGCAGATGAAATAATAAAATATTTTAAAAAATGGACTTGGGAAGACTAGCTGCTTTACTGTCCTCTTTCTAACAGAGTTCAGATGTTAATCCTTGGGCCCTGTGGATGCAGTGTTTTTACCCAGAATTCTTTATTCCTTGTGTCTGGCCAATATTTCAGGCAAAGTGTGATGATGTCACAAGAAACATTGCTGTATGTTTTCTTTCCCTCTCTTGCCCTCTCCGCTTTGTCCGCAATTTTCCGTCTATGAGACTTTTCTGCTCTCTCCCACCCACAAACCCTCACTGTGTCATCCCGGACACTCTTAACTTGACTTTCATGCTTTGTAGTCCTCAAAAGGAGGATCATTTCTTCACTGCAGCTTTGTAAATCAGATTATACCTAATATATAGCCAAATGTGTGTGAGCACCTGAACATTACACCCATATATCATTGCTGAACATCATTCCATGGACATAAACATGCTGCTACAAAGCCTCCACTCTTCTGTGAAGGCTCTGTATCAGATTTTGGAACCTGGCTGCAGTGATTTGCTTCCATTCAGCCTCAAGAGCATTAGCGAGATCCAACACTGGTGTTGGAGGATAAGGCCAGGCTCATTTTAATTCATCCCAAAGCTGCTGGATGGGGGTTGAGATCAGGTGTCAAGCTAGACAAGAATAATTCTTTACAGGATGTGCTTTGAGCATAGGGGACAGTGAGTCATATAGTTTAGGTACCTCACCTTGATTTCAGCAAAGCAGCAACAGAGGAAATGAGTGTTTTTATATAATAAATCATAAGACCTGGTATGCTTTAGGGAACATGATGATACATTTCACATTAATCAGAGCAGCGTCGTTCAACAAAATCTACTGTGACAGAAACAGAGACACTATGTGTGCAGACTGAAAACTGTATTTATCAGCATAAGTATTAACAGCTAAGGCTAATGCTTGCTGTTCTCAAATGTTTTTTTTATTTAAAAGGTGCTTTATGTATTTTATTTTGAAAGTGACATCATTCCTAACCAGCTAGCCATCCCTTCCTATCTCATGCCCTCACTACCTGCAGGGTGGTCAGTACAGTATTGTGGTCATCATCAGTGTCATTGAACTGTCTCAAAGTCCACTGCAGTCCCCTTTTCTGCTGCAGCTACTGCAAAAAAAAGAAAATTGCAGCTAATGAGATGGAGGCTATTAAGGGGCTTACATGCTGAAAGCAGCAATGTGACAATGAGACACCATAGAAAGTCAATGACATTCAGCAACAATGGGAACAATGAACAATCCCGAGCCTTCCCTCATCTCTTTATAATTTGCCAGAAAAATAGGAAATAGGTGTTGCAATTAGTTGAAATATGCACAAACATACATGGAAATGCAGTCCACAGATTAGAGCCTGAACTCTCTTAGACAAGCCTTCCTCTAATTTCTTTAAGTAATAGTTTTCCAGGCTTCTTCAAAGCTCTTCATTGGAAGTTGGCTGCCTTTTGTTCTGTTCTTTGTCAAAATACTTACCACACTGGTTCAATATTTTTGAAGTCTGGATTCTGGGAAGACTAATCTATGACTCATGTCCACCCACCTGGGGGACTTAGTGTTCCACTGTGCGCTTTTGGATTCATCACTGCTTAAGACCTGCTGCCACTGATTTGCAGTCAGTTCGTATATAGTTTGGCATAACTCACAACTTTTCCTGTTGTTTAACTTCCTTAAGAATGGCTTCTTGACAGTCACCCGTCCACTGAGATTATTCCTGATGAGGCTTTGGTGAACAGCAGATGGATCAAATGAAGATCCAAATGTCTCTTAGGTCCTCTGTCAGGTCTTTGCTGGATTCTTTTCAAAAAAGCAAACATTCCTCTGAAAATGGTCAGGTAGAAGGACTGGTCTGAAAATGAATGAAAAGGTAGCAAATGTCCAAAGAAAACTCTGAAAGACATTAAAAAATCTGGGAGACCTGTGACTCAAAGGTCTGGCTCCTTGGAAGCAAAATATGAGAAAAAAGAAGAAGAAAAAAAAGTGGTGACTCAAGACTTTTGCACAGTGCTGTATACATGCTAAAAATTAGGAGCAGACTGCAGGTGACTTAAAGGTTGCAGTGGTCAGTAACTGTAACTGCTCAACAAATGTAAGTCTACATCTCAACAAGAAATAGTATGCTTCTTTCCCAAAAGGCTGATTCTGTTCATCCGGACGTAACGTTTTCAGTGGGAGAAACGTTTCCTGTTGGGAAACCTGCAGTCAGCTGAGACTGAAGAAGTCACTTGGATGAGTGACGAAACGTTTCTCCCACTAAAAAGCTACGTCCAGAAGAACACATTAATCCTTTTGGGATTTACTTACCTGGACGATTGACCATGCATCAAGACCATCTTTCTTTTTGAGAGTCTGCAATTTGAGACTCAGTTTTTGAAACAGGAAGAAGACTGTGAGTACTGGATATGTATAAACATTTAGTCATAATAAAAGAAAAACAAATTAAAATCAAAATCCTACATATTTCAGTTACACAGCATTAGTCAGAATTCAGAAGAATGACACCTGTCTCCATCTTTTAAGTGAAATCTATTTCCTGTTGCCCAATTTGTCAGAAGGTTCTGGGTTTGAATCTCATGGTTAGCGTTGGCCTACTTGCATCTGTATGCCGCAGCTTTGAGATTTCCTTTAACTCGTAAGTTACATGTATTTGTAATGATTTGGTCTCTCTTCTAGTTTAATGAGGGATCAGTGTGAGCCTCTCCTTTTTTATTTTTAATGCTCTTGCCTCTGTCTCCATAGCATAATGCTGCTTGCCCATGCCCTCTCTCCTGAGCCGTTTCCATGTCAGCGATGTTGGTGGTTGCGCTCTCCGTGGGCGTGCAAGCCAGAATTTTTGTGTGTCAGTGCAGAAATGTTAATCTGTGTACATCTGCTCGCTCGCTTCATATGCAGCACTCTGAGAGTATGCTGAAGTCTAGGTAAAGGTTGTGTATAAGTGCAGAAGTACTCAGGGCATCACTGTAGGCATGTGCTGATACTGTGTGGTATAGGCTCCTAATCACAACTCCTCTCTTGTTTCTCCCAAACTCTCTCTTTCTCTCTTGGTCTCTGCTTACCCCACTCTGCTCTGATTTGGTCTTCTGCAGGCCGTGGTGACCAGCAGAGCAGAGAAATTGCCTGTTATCTAGAGGGTCGATTCTTCATGGGGTCCCGTAAATTGCTTTGTATTGACACCCTGTCAGACTCGGGATCCTCACGTTAACCCCCAGATCTGCCCTAAGGTGAGGTGACTCTTCCCAACACCAACCAGCCAAACCCCCTACTGCCCTCCTCTTTCTGAGGGCATGCCTGGAATTAACTACAGAAATATTAAAAGCATCAGGGTCAACCAGTGGTTCGTGTGGGTCAGTGCTTGGCTACTTCACTGGGTGTCTGCAAACTTCATCAACATAAATTAGAATTTTGAAAAGAGTTTGGAATGAAGTGGAGTGAAAGCAGAGGAGAATTTCGATGGACGTCCATGGTGTATGGCCCTTAACTGCTCCAGTACCTCTTCTTAATCTTGCAGGAGGCATTTCATAAAAATCAATCACATTAGGATGACAGCTGAAGTTGCTAGCAGGGCGCTTGGAAACCACCAACCCCGTGATGGATGTGATTGTGAAACACTCAAGTAGTAATGGAAAGGAGACGTTTCTGCTTGGTTTTGGAAGTCCGTGTCATCTTTGATGGATCTCACATATTTAGACGCTTGTATGTCTAATACCATGAATATTTTTCTGCCAATTGTTTCTAAAACTACTCCAGCCCTTTCAAGTATTTGAGCAGTTTCAATGAGTGTGCTTACTTAATAGCGTCTTATTTTTTTGCATTTCATACTGAAATGAACTGACTGCACCTGGGTTTAAAAAACAGTGTAACTTTTGCCATTTATTCATGAAACTAACCACACCTAGAGGGGGGATTGCACTCACACGCTATTTTGCCCCGTTTAGTAAATCTGACCCTAGAAGACTTATAAGGGTTCCCACCGATATCTTGTATTATATACAAGATATTTTATACAGAGAAAAAAGATGTGTAGAAGTTGCTTCAAATCTACCTGAGAAGAGCTTGCTGTTAATAACACTGGATGCCATTTCTAAATATTGTACTGTTCACTGTGCACAGCAGTGTGCAGACCTTGCTTTTGTTCTATAGAATGTGAATCTGTACAGAAATAAGTATGATAATTAGCTGTGATGATGGCAAAGGTCGTGCATGTGATATTTCCTGAAACTGACTGATAACTATTTAATGTGGCACATCTGGCATCAGACATCACACTGGAACAGATGTGGACTGTCTCAATCCAGCTCATGAAATCCTAAAAAAAAGGATGCAAAACTCAAACTGCAAACTTGTGAATAAAACTGAAACTACCATGAATGATCTGTATGTTTTGAATTCGCTGAATCAGACATCAAGGTCTGGGTGTCATGTGACCAATGTGGTGTCAGCATAGGGGGTCTGTCGCATTTGGAAACTGGGATGTCTTTTTTTTACTCTACCTAGCATATTTAGTCCTGATCCATCCTGTAGATATTCTGCTTCAGCCTGCTGGGGGACCTCCCATAATGCATTAAGCACCTCTCTCCTCATTTCTCCTCTTTTTCACTCCCCATGCATTTACTGTATATGTCTTTGCTTTCCCTAGTTCGTGCTTTGTCCTCTCTGTCTTTGCTCCCTTTACCTTCCTGCAGGTATCTGTGGTGCAGAGCGGTGCAGTGTGTTTCTGATCTGCAGTTGCAGGCCCTCACTGCCTGCCAAGTGTTTATTGTCATATTGTTTGTTGTCTGTTTATGCTCTTTTTCATCTTCTCCCTTCCCGACACCCTAACTGGTCCCAGCAGATGGCTGCTCTCCCGGCGTCTATTCCTGAGTTTTTTTTGTTTTTTTTGCTCCCCTCTGTGCTCATAGCAGGTCATTGGTTCATTCCTGTTTAAACTCTATCTAATATTGTGCTTTATTTTTGCACGATCGCTGCACATTTGCTTTGTGTTTTACTGGGACAAATTAAAAAATGCATTGAACTCAATATGGAAACAATATGGCATTTGTTCTTAACACATTACCCATTCCATATCAATATAGATATCTAACATGCCCCCCCCCATTGAGATCTGATGTGTTTTCAGTGTGTTACTGTAATATTTTTGAGCTGTGCATCAGTGGCACAAAGTCACATTGCACCAGACAGTTGTTGCATGTCTATCCCATATTATTCACTAAATTTGAATTTGAATTCCTTCTAATTCTAATTAACTTGCCAAAGAGAAAGATGGGAGACTAAATCAAAACTCATCACATTATCATGATAGAATTTCCCTCAATATCAACAGAAGATGATGTGAAATTATTCTGCTACCCTTAAATAATGAACTGCAGGTCAGAGTTTCTGTTTTCTGAAATTAATGTGTAGTGAGAAAAAAACTCTCCTAAGTAGCCTTGTTGAAATTCTGTTTAAATTTCATTAAGGTGTAGAGTGCTGTGCAACAGTCTTGAGCCACTCCTCATTTTTTTATATTTTGGTGGAAAATTGGGTGCAGTAATTTATTCAGACATGTGCAAACATGTATTTGCCTTACAGTATATACAGTGTATACAACAAAACAGAATTTGTACAAGTCACTTTTCTAACGCTAACCCTCTTCTTTGGATGTTGTCCATCATGTTGTACAGATGGCTGTAGGACAGTCACTGTTGTACGTCTCTCCTGGGTTCCTTTATATATAAATTGGTGACAATTTGAACCAAAAAGATTCATTTGGATTTATCTCTCCACAAGACCTGTTGGCACTGATGTTCAGTCCACTTCCTGTGTAATGCGGCTTACCTTGTTTTTCCTCCTTAAGAAGGGCTTCTTGACAGCCAGCCTTCCATTGAGACCATTTCTGATGAGGTATTGGCGAAGAGCGAATGGTGCAGGTGTATTTCTCAGATCCTGTGTCATGTCTTTACTGGATTATTTCTTATTTCTTAAGGAGATGATTTTCAGTCCGATACTGTTGATCTGCTGTGGATGGCTTTTTAGGCCTGCCACTTTATTTGTCCTCCAGTGTTTCTCATCCAGTGTCTTCTTTTGTTTTCCTTTAAGGACACACCACACACCATTTGTAGCTAATAGCACTTTGGAAATCAGCTTGCTGGTGCAAGAAATACTATTACTATGTCTGCCAAACTGTGTTATCTTTGGCATTTTTTGTAACTTCACCTACACAAATGGGAACAAATGAAATGCTTTTGCGATTGGCTGCTAGTACCCGAATATACAATTTAAAATTATTTATTTGCCAAGTAGTTTGTTATGCACAGACACAACACTGGTTCATCCCTCGGGATGTGTTTTTTCATGCTTGAATGATTTATAGATCTGTTTTCAGTTGCTTAAGAAACTAACAACATTGCTCTGAAAAAGGTCAGGTACAAGGACTGGACGGACAGTGAGTGAAGTAGCTAATGTCCAAAGAAAAACTTTGAATGCCTGGAGAACTATTGCTTTAACTATAAGACCACTTTAAAAAAAATTCCAAGAATGTCTGGATCCTTAGAAGCAAAATATAAAGAAATAAATGGTGACTCAAGATTTTTGCACAACACTATAACTTCAAAGCTTTCCTTTTAAGTGTGTAGAGTAGAGGTTGTAATGTGGGATGAAGAGTGGGTTCTCTGCAATGCTCCTCTTCCCCAATAAATACTGGGACAGCTTCCAAACCTCCCACTGCACTTTGTCGATGACAGTTACTCACCCACAGCAGCAAACAGGCCAGTGTGTGTATGTGTGTGAGAGTGTGTGTGCGTGCGTGTGGTCTGATGTTGCAGATGAGTGTGCACACATTACAAAATGTGTGTTTAAATGAGAGCGATGGATTTAGATGAGGTGAGAGGTAGAAATGTGTAATGTGTTGTGATAGGAAACCCACTGGGAACAGCATGAGAAGCTTTGCATATCTCATCACGCACACACACACACGCACACACACACACACGCACACACACACACTCTAACCAGCTGGCCTATTCCTCTCACTTTTAGCATGTCTGTGTGAGTGTGGCTCCTCTTTCTGCTGTGAAGTGCTGGGAGCCCAGGTGGTTCAACCGAATCCAAAGGACACCCTGGAGAGGCGCCCACTGTCTTCTATCCCCGTTTCCCCTGAGAGAAAGATGGGATCGCTGCTGAATGCAGAAAAGAATGGAAAGAAAAGAAGGAGACAGCGAATGGAGAAAAGAAAGGGGGGGGTATCATCTATTGGGCTTTAAAGTGTTCAGAATAAGCATAAAAAGAGAAATGTGAAAATGTATGTGCTCTACATCTTGAATGCAAAAGAAGAGACACGCTGGAAAGAGAAAACATTTCAGAGTGACATGGATAAAAGAGAGAGGTCAAGGAAAGAGAAGTGGGCTTCTCTTTGATGTGAGCTGCTGGTCTCGTTTCTCCTCTGCTCCGTATATTGCCATATTAACACGGACTGGTTTGCATCTCAAGCAACAGCTAGTGACCTCTTTTTGGCCAAAAAGCAGAATGCCTTATGGGAGAGTTCAATACTTTAATGTACTGCTATACTTAAAAAAAAGTTGTTTAGTGTAACGTCAGTTTCTCTCCAATTTATCTGAAATTGGTTCAAGAGGAGAATATTGCTGATTTTATTGGAGGCAGTTAATTTCTTTTTTTTTTCAGTGCTTCTAAAAGTATAGTATTGTGAAGAAGAGCCACCCCTTATTTTGTTATGTTTTGCTATAATAGGTGAATGATAAAACGATTTACTGAAACATGTGCAAAAGATAAATAGAAATGCAGTGTATAAGGCAAAAAACGGAATTTCTACAACTCTAAAAAGCTTGAAAGTCAATATTTGGTACTTGAACACTTTTGTCCTCAGTACAGTCTGAACTCTCGTATAAGATTTCTCGTGTGTAAGTAGTCTTCAGGAATAGTTCTCCAGGCTTCTTGAAGGACATTCAAAGCTCTTCTTGCTTTGATGTTGGCTCCCTTTTGCTCTGTTCTCATTCAAGATGATGCCCACACTGCTTCACTAATGTTGAGGTCCAGGCTCCGGTGAGGCCGATCCATGACTTTTTATGTGTTGGCAGTGTGTTTGGGGTCATCGTCATGCTAAAAATGAAACTGTTCCTACAGAGATGCCTTCCAGATGGTATTACACAGCGCATCAAAATCTGATGGTACTTTTTTGTGTCCGTGAGTTATGATAAGCACCCCAGCACCACTGGTTGAAATGCAGCCCTAAACTGTGACAGAGCTTCCAGACGACTGTACAGGTTCACTGATGTACCTCTCGCCTAAATTTGGATTCATCACTCCATAAGACCTGTTGCTACTGATCTTCAGTACAGTTTTTGAGTCGTGTGGCACACCTCAGCATTTTCTCCCTTTGTCTTCCTTAACAAAGGCAGCCGCTCTTCCACTGACATCACTTCTGATGAGGCATTGGTGAACAGTAGATAGATCAACTGAAGGGCCAGCTGTACCTCTCAGGTCCTGTGTCAGGTCTTTGCAAATTTCAAAACCTAATGGGCCCTACATTTCACCAGTAGATTCAGGTCTCTTAAAGAAGACTCAAGGCAAATCATGATGTCCATCCATCCATTCTCTTCTGCTTATCCTTGTTAGAGTCACGGGAAATCATGATGTCACTTTTAGAAAAAAAAGCCAAACCTGAATGCTGAATGCGATGTTGGCTTTGGAGATTTGAAATCCACTGTTATGTCAGGGAAGAAAATGGAAAGAGGAAAATGTCGTACAGTGTACTGGTGAGACACTTTTTGTTACAATGTAATAATTGCTACTTCCAAATGACTAATAAGGAGAGTTTATACTAAATCTTTGTTTAGCCAGGAATGATTTTAATGACTAAAGCTGATTAGTGGTTTTAATCTCATTCAGAGCAAATATCTCTCTAATTTTTCACTCCAGCCTATAGTGATTAGTCTCAATTATCTTTAATTTCTCCAGTAACTCACTGGTCCTCCTGCTGATTTATTTGTCATGCACTGTTTTTTTTTACATTTCATAACTCTGTAGTCACCGGAATAGCTAACAGCACTATTTATTTGTGATGCACCCATAGATATACAACACTGGGATGCTTTGATTCTGACTAAGCAAACTAAAATTAATAAATGAATGATCAATCAAATACATATTTAAGAAATTAAAAGGTGAGTCTGTTCCATTTTTTTCTATTTTTTTTTTTTTTACAATAAAAAGTAGTAATGATATCATCAGCAAGTGAAAG
>VOQK01007244.1:8596-19634 GCA_015052645.1 Benitochromis conjunctus | reverse complement strand
GTTATTAATCAGTTGAACTCTCCATCAAAAACATCGCATGTGACTAAACACTGATGAAGGAAACAGATGGAAACTGAAAGCTGATCAGATAATAAGAATTAATAGGTAATAGCACCTTACTTTGATGAATGTCCTAATTATCTTAAGCCTTAAAGCTGAGCTAGTCAATATTTTTATATAAACAGTCGATCAAA
Organism: Benitochromis conjunctus; assembly: GCA_015052645.1. Classification (NCBI taxonomy): domain Eukaryota; kingdom Metazoa; phylum Chordata; class Actinopteri; order Cichliformes; family Cichlidae; genus Benitochromis; species Benitochromis conjunctus. The sequence goes on along the minus strand of VOQK01007244.1, from coordinate 19,440 downwards.
GTGTGTGCAGTGCGTGGTGTGAACTCACTCACCCCTCGGAGGATTCAACATTTTTATATATTTAAGCATCCTTTTGTTTTATAGCTCTTGTTAACCTTTTTTTTTTCCCGAGCTGGCTGCTGTGTTCCGCTCTCTGTAATTAAGTCGATATTAGGCCTCAAAGAAAGCTGTATTGGGGGCTGTTTGTGATGTGGTACACATGTGGACACAGCTTTAATTTCATCATCAGTCTTTTAGTTTTCTGACCCTCAAAGGACTCTCAAAGCACTTCAGAAGCAATTTGCGGGTTAAATACAATGTGTACTAGCTAACATGCCAGCGATGTCAGGTATGTGCTGCAGTTAGATTTAAAGCGTCAGCTTCTTTGCTCCGTCCTGCTTCTCCTGCTTTTATGGTCTGAACTGGAAAAGATGAAAAATTTAGCAGTGATTGTAGTGCATGATGGGAGTTATATACCCACAGCTGCACAAAAAGCATTCAATTATTCATTTGTCATTTACAAGCTCATCATATGTGTATTACTGGAACGATATCAATATTTCATGTTTAAATTTTATTTCAGTTTTAAATATCATGGTTATCATTAATATATGGTTATTAGATGCACTCCTGGTATCGACCCTTAAACCCACGGGCATCCAGCTCTGGCTTCAAGTCAGCTCTGATGCGATCAAAGTTCATTAAAAAGACAGAGAGATCCTACTGTTTGGCATCATTCAAACATGAAGTCATTTTGCAGACCACAGTAATAATGGACTAATAATGTGGATAATATGTTGTTGTTTTTTTGTTTTTTTTGTCTCCCTCCAGGAAACATAAATAGTGTAGATACACGAGGAGCTTTAAAGTGCAAACTGAGTAGCCGTCAGTAATTTTGTAACATTAGCGTCAGCGTGTGTGTGACGTGTTGTTCTACAGACTCGGCTTTTATTTAAACTGAATTGAAAATGGGATCAAACTGACTATTGTTATATATGTAAATACAACAACAACAACAAAACAATTATGACCTCTGAAGATCGATCTAATGCAACTTGTGCATTAGCAGGAAAAAAAATGTAATTGCAGCACGGCCACATAGGTCATTTTTTTCAATGAATATGAACAAACAAGACCAACAAACAAACAAAAAAATCCCGCTGAAACATAAAGATGACAGGAAGGAGTTTAATTAAATATGAAGGATGTGATTTAATGGCAGAAAAGCTGTGTGTGTGTGTTTTCTTAACTTTAATTCCTGTTTCCACTGCACTTAGAAGACTGACATGTACATCAACAAATAAAGTAAATTAAGTGATTTAAAGAACAATTAATTTATTTAAAAAAATATAAAGAGCAGAGCCTTAAGGAAAACTAAATGTTAGCATGTGCGAACTCCTGTTTGTTCCAACTATTGTTGTTTACCATGAAAAATACTGTATAAAGTCTTTTACAGGCATTTTAAGACAACTGTCTGAAGTAGTCATCTTTTTCATTTAGCACACAGCAGGAGATGCATGGAAATAAAGGAGGCAGGAGGCACAGCACAACCCACCAGCTTGCTCTGAATTTGCAATTACCTGCACTATTCTTGCATGCGCGCAATCGGATATCAGGCAGACCTTGTTAGAGAAAGCTGGCAAGTCAAAAACTTTTTAATAACAAATCTGACTGATTTGGATATTTGGTTCTCACACCCACTCCTACTGTATGAGAAGTTCAGGACAGCAAATGTATTAAATGTCTTCTGTTCGTGTGTGTGTGTGTGTGTTTTATTTTGTCAGGGTGATGCGATGCAATGTTTGACTGAAGTGTGAGTCCATGTCAGTAGAGTGTACTTCACACTGATCAGCAGGACACTGACCACACAGTGTGACAAACATTATGAATATTAAAAATAGAACAATAAACTCACAATATCATTGTCAGATGTCTCATTTTAAAAGACATTCATGTCCACAGATGTCCTCCGGCTTTTTAAAACTCATCACTGAATGGTAATAGCTAATGCTACACGCTGGCCTAACAGCGATGTTTCTTAGGACTTTTGTTAATTGTTCAGTTTAAGCCACAAATGTGCAGTCTTTGCTGCATATTTCATGGAAACAACTTCTTAAAGGTACAATGTGTAAAATGAGTAGGTCGTTTATTGTATTTAACTGAACTCTGTCCTCACCTCTTGAATTGAAGTACACAATCCCAGCTATGGTGTCCACTGTAGGACAAACTGCTCTGTCAGTCCACTGTTTACCTCAGCTGTCAATATACACTGTTCCCATCTAGGAAAAGGCTAAAAAAACATTGTGAAAGAGTCCAGTAAACTTTTGACTGAGGTGAGTTGATGAGGATAGCTTAAACTTTTCTGTCGTTAAGCATGCTGTTAGCTGCCATTAGCTAGTATTAGCTAGCTTTGACGTTGATCTAACATTGTTGGATTCGAAGAGTTAGCCAATAAACTCTCATATAATGTTGGAATGTAATCAAACTTTTTCAGAAGAAAAGTGTGATAGATCAAGTGTCATAGTGGTGGATGATTGCAGAATCATTTCTGGGTGTGCATGGCTGCCAATGGCACTGGGACACTAGTGTTTATTGATGATATGACACAGGACAGAAGCAGCCGAATGAATTCTGAGGTGTTCAGAGAGATACTGTCTGCTCAAATCCAGCTAAATGCAGTCAAACTGAACAGGTCCATTCTGATTAGGTGGCGTTTCATTGTCCAATGACCAAAAACATACAGCCAGAGCAACCGCGGGGTTTATTATAGCACAGAAGTAGAATATTCATGAATGGCCAAGTCAGTCACCTGATCTTAACCAAATTGAGCATTTCACTTGTTGAAGACTGAACTTCGGACAGAACGGCCCACAAACAAACAACAACTGAAAACCGCTGCAGTAAAAGCCTGGCAGAGCATTAAAAAGGAGGACGCCCAGCATCTGGTGATGTCCATGAGTTCAAGAATTAAGGCTGTCATTGTCAGCAAAGGGTTTGTAACCAAGTATTAGACATGAACATTTTATTTTCCTTTATTTAAATTGTCCAATTACCTTTGAGCCCCTAAAATGAAGAGATTGTATTAAAAATGTTTTAGTTCCTCACATTTTCTTTTTGTTCAACCCACTGAACTAAAGCTGAAAGTGTGCACCTCCCATTGCATGCCAGTTGTTTCATTTAAAATGAATTGTGGTAATGTATACAATCAAAATGTATGGACCCAACTGTATGACTGTTAAACATGATAGAAAGGCTGAGGCAAATTTGAGTGAATGACATGCATATATTGTCAAAGCATAACCCATATTTATGTCTTTAGCTTTATAGCTTTCACCATCTTGATTTTTTGGATGAATATAAATGCAGAAAATATAGAATAAAATCCTAAAATTTCTTACGCCAAAATTGGACAGCCTTTTAGTACAATTAACCTCAAAGCAAGCCATATTGTTCGTCAGATGTAAGGATGTAGGTTTGGGTTGGTTTTTTTTCCCCTGGATGTGGCAGGTGAAATTCAATTTACTCAACTTTCCAAAGAAATTTAGTTAACCACAGCTAATTCAAGACTTTTCCATGTAGGATCAGGAAGGTTTGGACATTATGATTTTTCCTTAATGAATGAAAACATCATTTGAAAACTGCATTTTGACCCCCCCAAAATAACTTAATGTGCATTGACAATAGCTGTGATAATAAAAACAAAATCAGCAGTGTGTCAGATGATTATATAATAATATTGTATGGCCACCTTCATGCACCTAATTGAATTAATTTGCCAAAAAGAGAATATATCTTTCGTGAAATCTAACTGAAATGTAGAAATGTTATTACAGTGTTAAGATCATTTCAGTGCTGTTTACACAAAACTACTTTCTGGCGATAACGCAATTGGCTAATGCCATGCTCGGTGTGTTTGTGTCAGTCGTCTTCAAAATTAATGGTGGAGTGTTCCCGCCCCCTTGATAGAGTATGATCCTGTAAACCAGGAGCCATAACAAACAGTTCCATCTAATAAAACAGCACAGGTGAAATTGGATTCTTTTGACTGGGGTCCCCCAGCACCCCAATATGTGCTCTTATTAAAACAGAAACAGAAAACAGTGGTCCGAGGTCATTAGGAACAAATCCACTGACATGGTCACGAGTGAGATACAACAAAACATGCACCTCTGGGGTCTGCGGGTACCCCAGTCGATAGGATTAGGGTTAATTTCAGGCCAGGATTCATTTTGCAGCAGAAGGCCTGCCAGCTGTGGAATAACATCCATTATGCATCTGGTAGTGCTTTTGTTTTATCAGACAGCATATATTAATTGAACTGAGTTGTTTATTTCCATTCATTTTCAGTTATTCCATTTTTCTCTGTTTTGTTGTGCGTTCTTTGTTGCACTGCAGACCTGACAGAACAGCTGTGCACCTGAATACATGCCTTTATAATTATGTTTTGCTGTGAAATAGTAACAAAGTGACTTCTGCTACTTGCTTTAATGAGTAATTAACCCGAAGATCATGTTTTTCTTTAGCTTTAATCATATTTGCCTGCCTTCTTTGTAATGAAACATTCATCCAAATCAGTATTTAAACAATTCTGAAACAGTGTATTACGCCATCAAGTAAAAAAAAAAAAGAAAAACAGCCTCGCTGAGCTGCCATCTAGCATTTTAAATTTTCACTGTGCTGCCAGCTTTGGTCCTACACCCACTGTTTGACTGACATATGATCTCTGGGAGAAGCAGCACAGAAACAACTCGGTAATGAGCGCACTTTTCACCAGAAACGAGACAAACTGAAGAAATATCAATTAAAATTTATGAAACTTTGAATGTACTGCGATGCTACTTCCTGAGGAAAAAAAAAGTCCCATTTTCATAATGTCAGCCTATCAGGAAGTCATTAAAACATCCTTGTTTATTCCCAACAGCAACTTCAGTTTTGAGTGTATCAGCTTCTGCCACTCGCAGAGGAGCTAATGTTCTTTTAGTTTCAATGTAAAGCATAAAATAAGATGGTATTTTGAAAATGATTCATTGTACAGGCTGCCATCAAGATCCCAATTATTTCCCTGATTCATAGCGCTCATTTTACACACTGAATCACCACAAATGTTTTCCCGTAATTCTGTTGTTTTAATGCACCGCCATAGACATTCCATTGATTTAGCTCTGAGTGATTCTCCGCCCAGTTTCTGGATCCTTGGCAGGAATCTTCTACCGCACAAACAAGGTTGCCAGGGAAACAGCCTTAGGTTAAAATGACTTCAAAACTCTGGTCTGATTTCCTTGGTTTGATCCCACTTGTGAGGTACATGTGTGTCAAAGCGTGTGCTTGTCTTTTCTAATCTCAGTCTGTGCTTGGGTGTGTCTTCTGGATTGTTCATGTGTTTTCATCTATATTAATTTTTGTCTTTAAGGACTTACGCATCACATGTATAGTAGGGGCTTGTTTTATTGGCCCATATGCACGCTTGTATTCAGGGAAAATATAACCCCTGTTTTGTGGCAACAATTTCCAGATCACCCATAAATGCACCACATGCAGGCGGTTATTAAGTTGGTGTTTGGAGAAAGAGGACGGCTGCGAGGATGCGCTCACTGAATGTGTTTGTGATCATGCAGGTTGTTGATGCAGCTTTCTCAAGAAATGAGTCAATGATTCAAATCCTTTGTCACAGGAAAGCCAAAACTAACAATAAATAAAGAAATTACACATAAATATATAAATACAATTTTACTAAATAAATTAAAACATGTCCAGTTATCTTTGTAAAGACATTATAGTGGAATACATTTTGCATTCATCGTTCCACACACCTTTTTAAACGGCAGTTTGAGAGTTACAACTTGGTTTGATTTCCATTTAGAATTGCAGTTAGGGTTATAGCAAATGTCTGGAGCTGAGTTATGATGACTAAAGGTGCGAAACCTGGGAATGTTCAGTGAATGTCAGTGAAAGACATAAAGCCAAACAAACATTCATGCGTATGTACATGTGCCTCGCTCCACACATAGAGTGAAGCAGGCAGCAGTCACTCCCAAGGAGAACAACTTTAGCCAAATATATGAAGAGTGTTTCTGCTATTGATATTTTGTTATTTTGAAATCATGTGTGACAACCTAAGGGTGGAGCTGACTGCAAAACTGTGCATTCATTGGCTAAAGACTTACCAAGCACAACCTTGATAGTCCTTTCCGAAACATCTATCCACCCATTCATCCAGCTATTTTCTTCCTCTAACCGGCCCAGCTATGCGGACAGCAGCCTCAGCAGAGAAGCCCAGACCTCCCTCTTCCGAGCTACCTCCTTCAGCTTATCCATGTGCACTCTGAGGCGTTCCCAGGCCAGCCAACAGATATAATCTCTCCAGCGTGGCATCGGTCTAAACCGGGGCTTCAGTAGGACATGGCCACAACATCTCACCTAGGAGATGCCCAGTAGGCATCCTTGTCACATGCCTCCTCAAGCTGGCTCCTTTCGATGTGGAGGAGTAGCCGCTCTACTCTAAGCTCCTCTTTAATGACTGAACTCTTTACTTATCTCTAAGCGAGAGGCCAGCCAGCCTTTGGAGAAAGTTCATTTCTGCCACTTTCACTGGTGAAACATCGGTATCACTGCAGCCGTGGCCCCAATCCGTCTGTCAGTCTCTCACTCCCTCTCTCCCTTCACTATATACAAGACCGTGAGATACTTGAGATCCTCCACTGGGGACAGCAACTTGTCCCTGCTCCACTCCACTCCACCCTTTTCTGGCTGAGGACCATGGCCTCAGATTCAGAAAGTGTTCACTGAGGTCAACCCCATGGTCTTTTTGAAACCACAGGTTTTGCTCCCTGGTAAGCAGTTAAAAAGAATTCTGGTTTAGACTCAGAAGCTAGCTCAATCTTTTACATTGTCTCTGGTTTAGCCAAAACATGAGAACTACTCATTCAAAAAAACCCACAGACTCAGCAGTGACTTTTCTCCAGTCCTAGGCAACATATCCAGCAAGTCTGAAAGAAATCGGATAAACAGTTGCAGAGAAAGACGAAGAACAAACAGACAGATGGACACAGAGCAAGTTCTCAAATTATTAGTAGGATAATGGATTTCTCACTCCAGGGAAAATCCAGTGGATGCAGTGTTACTGCATCAGTAACGTTAATGGTAAATAAAGTCAGTACAGCCAGCAGTGCAGTCCACAGCCTGGAGGAAGTTCTAATGCGCTAAAGGCAGAATAGCATTAACACGTCCAACCGGGCTGATTTACCAGAGAAAGTGGCAGAGTGTGCTCGACTGTGTACATGCGCTCCTACATCCTACAAGTGTGTACTCGAGTTCTCATCGGTGTATTTTTTCTTTCATGCCGTGTCCGCCTAAGTGTGTTTGTGTAAGTGATAGGAATAGGAATAAGAAGGGAGAAAAAGATGATTGCAGACACACAAACACACACACAAGGGTCTCTTGTGTGTTTCTATTTTTTTTTTCTTCCTTCTCTTCCTCTGAGGCGATTTGTTTGCCCTCCCCTTCATGCAAACACACATCGGGAGCGGCACAATTATTTCACATTGTACCCACCTCAATATGAAATCACGGCGCACAGAACGCGTCTTACAATGGACCTAAGTGATGAACGCGAATTCAGGGTGGAGGGGCATCAGGGGAAGAGAAGATGGGGGGGAGGGGTGTAAACAAAAAATTGTTAGGACTCTATCATTATGGCATTTTCATACCAAAAACCTATTATGATGTTTGCAGCATGATTACATGCTGTGGAGTATGAATCTATCTGCCCATGTGCGGCTGTGTGATATGTGTCTGTTTTTAGACGAGGCAATTAGAGGTAATTACAATGCGACCGTATCCACCGCCAGCTTTGCCTCGCTCTGTTCCAGCAGCTGTACCATGAGAGGCAAGCAATGATGCTTTTTATTTCTCCCCTCCACTCTCTCTCTTTCTTTTATCAGGTATCTCTTCATGGTTACAACGAGCCACATCACAGTGACACTTGAGTACAGCAGAGGGAGTCACATTGCCGCCAGGCGATTGAGAGCGGAGAGAGAGGCAACAGAAGGAGAGTTGGTTGGGGGAGTGTTGAGTGATGACAGGCAAACAGGGAACTTTTTTTTTTGCTGTCTTTCCATGATTGTTCAGTATTATTGGAGGCCATTGCGAGGAAGACAGTTGAAGTTAATAATTCAAGTGATTTGTTTGTAAGAAAGCTATGGTTTCTGTCTTAATTTGGTTTATACTGCGGTTAAAAACTGCAATGTGAAGGAACTCTATGGATAAAGGCTATTAATATTATCCACTAACTATTTAAAATGTAAGCACTTTATTATTTGAATTTCTAAAAAATATATCACTAAATATCTTTACGGTAGCAGACAATACTAGTCATTTAATCTTTTTTTTTTAAATTTAATTAAAGTCTGGTGCCACTAGATGGAGCATTGTCGGTGAGAAATGACATAAATCTCTTAATCTCAGCCTGATCTCTTTGTTAACACTATTATTGGTAGTTTTTAAAGGTGAAAAAATGAGACTGCGGATGCAAGCGGCAGAAATGAGCTCTCTCTGAAAGGCGGACTTTTCCTTAGCAATAGGCAGGGGCGCCTGCGCAATCTCTGCGCAAGTTTCATAGGTGTTGTCAAACACAGGTTGCTTAAAAATATGGCAAAGAAGAGAGAAATAACAGAATTATATGCCTACTTTCCTGCTGTTAAATTTGATATCACTGAAAACAGGTACATATGAAAACCAAGAAGGATTGTGAAATCCATAATAATCTGTTTTAATTGACTGATTAACTTTCGCTTTAGAGAATATATATCCCAACCACCCGCTGGAGAGAACATCTCTATCGGCTGGCCTGGGAATAGCTCGATGTTTCCCGGGATCACCTGGAGGAGGTGGCTGTCAAGACGGAGGTCTGGGCTTCCCTGCTGCCGCCCGCTCAACCTGACTGAATTTTTCATGACCATTTTATTATATACGTGAACGACGTTTGTAGTAACACGTTTTCATATCACACTTAACATCAGTTTGTGTTAAGTGTTTTTATTCTTCGTTGTCTGCTTGGAGTGTAACGTGCAATGATATAATGCCCGATGTGAGGTGCTGCAGGGTTAAGTGGTATGATTCATTATTGAAGAATGTGATTAATGGTTTAAAATGCCTTTTTGACATTAAATGGTTCTGAAATTTGACTTGATATCTGAGTGTTTCTCAGTTTTAGACTAGTTAGTCAGTCCCCTCGTTTAGTTGAGTAAGAAATTAGTCACCAGGAACATCCCCTTTACTGTGATCTGACATTTCATGTAGCAACATCTTCCTCTAACTAAAAGTCCCTTTGCAAGGTTTTACAGCATGAGGGTTATTTGTGCAGTCGAGAGTAATGGTGGCTCTGTAATTACAACACTCAATATGGGATAAGAGGCACAATGGCAGAGTTTGAAATGCTATCTGTTGGCTGTTGATGTGCATAAGGTGCAGCTTTATTTGGTATTATTTTATTATTTTCATTTCTCGAGTTATCCTGGTTTTGTCTACCATTAAATATTCGAGTTATCAGAGTTCAAGAGTTTAGTAATATCCATATATTGTACAATACTGTGCAAAAACACTGATTCATCCTTAATTTTTTCAACTTTTGCAAGCAAAATAGGAAATAGCTGCTGCATTTAATGAAACGTCCAAATAGAAATAGAAATGCGGTGTTTAATACGAAATGCAGAGATAAAAGCATAGCTAGAAAAAATTAAATAAGCTTGAAAATGCATATTTGGCAAATTGTTTATTAGTGGTTCTTCAGGCTTCTTGAAGACTATTCAAACTGCTTTTAGTTGTTCGTTATGAGTAAACACAATGCTGGTTTATCCATTGAGCAGAGGGCCCTTTTTGCTTGACAGGTCACAGGTCAGTATTAAGTGGCTTAACAAACAAAATAAATAGCCAAAAAAAATTCCTCTCAAAGAAGAACCTCTTGCCTTTGTCATTTTTGTGCAAACATATTTTCAGTTTTCTCAGCTTGTGACCTACTACGAGGCAACATTTGAGGCTTAACAAGGTAACATTGAGTTTTCAGGGCTATAAGGGTGGTTCGCGTGTTACTCACAATGCTGCACCACCACAAATCCTACTAGAAATGGGCACTACCTGTAATGGTCGATGAAACAATCAAGAAGTCAAATGGGGCACAATAAGGATATTAAAGCTGTGTTAAAAGGAATAAAACTAAAGAAATGTGCAGTATCATTTGGCCACAAGAAGAACTCTTCTCCCTCACTGTAATATTCATTCAGCTGTATATAAAAGACAACCATTAGTGTGTGAACTACTGTTCTGAAGCTTAGAGTTGGATCAGTATTGTTATATTTTTTCATTACAACCTTATAAGTCAATAATATACAATGAGTTTTATAAAGAGATCATAGTGAAAGGTATATACAGATCTTCAACTAACAATAAAGCCATATGAATGTAGTATTTCCCTCTGAGGAATATCACAGCATATACTGTATGTATCCAGTGTAATTCAGGATGCCAGGTATGCCCAGCGCCAGCTCACTAAAGCTCTTTGTTTCTGAATGACTCGTTAATGTAGAGGGAAAACTTGCATGCTGTGATGAAATGCTTTTTCTAGCCTGAAGCGTGTCTTTATACTTTTGAACAGCTTGTAGAGAACTACTGTAAACAGTACTGCACTTGAAATGAGTTTGCTGAATAAATAATATATTACAAACATCAGTGTTCATAAGTAATGAACTGCTGAGGCTTCTAGCAACTCTTTTGAAGAGCTACTGGTTTTTTTTTTTGTTTGTTTGTTTGTTTGTGGGTTTATTTTTTTTTACTTTCTTTTTTAAACCAAATCAACACTGAATGATTTATCC
>VOQK01007230.1:3306-15683 GCA_015052645.1 Benitochromis conjunctus | reverse complement strand
TAAAACTGCTGCACTGAGGCTCAGTATGAGATAACTAAGGCTTACTTTGAACTGTGAATCATGCAAAGCTGCTGAATTCAGCCAGTTCGATCTGCTGTGAAACCTGAAAGTGTGTCGACATTAAGTCGAGGGTTCAGATTTTTGGCTTTTGTAAATGTTTTTGTTGCTCCTGAAGTATTGTTAGCAACTGCGATCACGTGTAGACTCGTACGTGTAGTGACGTTTGTGTCCTCGTGCTTTCGTCCATCCCCGGAGCTGTAATCCAGGATGCAGACGCTCCACTTCTTTCTGCCATGGATTGTCTCGTTCTGCTCCTGACCTAGATGTAGTCCAGGATGTGCACACACATCTCTTTGCGTGTTTGATTTCACTCATCGGTGTGTGTGCGTGGGTGCAGCCTGAGCAAATAGTTCCCTCTCTCAGCCACCTGCAGTGCTGGAGTTGCTTTTATACGCCTCCTTCCTCCCTCCCGCTGACTCCGCCGTGACTCATTCAGCAAACAAACACAGAGGAGTCGCTCTGAGTTTACCGGCAGCTTCGCGTCTGACGGCAGCGCGACAGACACTCGGTGTCATGTCAACACGTTCGAATGACTGCGGGCGGCCTGAGAATGAATCCGTCTCTGCAGGTTCCTCCCGACATGTCAGCCTGCGGCTGGGAAAATGAAACGCGTCACAAAGCGACATATGAAATAACCCTGGGTGTGAGTGGGCGGCGTGCGCAGTAAATAAACAGCAACTGAGGCTGAAATAAGAAAATCGATAGAGCTGTAAAGTCAGGCCTGCCTTCACTCACAGACACATGCGAGGCCTCCTGAGGATGACGGAGAAAATAAACCCGCTCAGCTTACAAAAGCCCTCAGTGTCCCCGACGCCCAATACCTGAAGGTCGGCGTGGACCTGGAGCTGAGCACCAGGACTATGTCACCGCGAGTAAGCCAAACCACGCAGCCACATCTTCATCGAGCACCTCAGACGTGCTCTCGCTGTCTTCTTCCTGCCGTCAACGCTGTAACCGTCATCCTCCAGCTCTCCCAATCACAGCTCTGTAGCCACCCGCCATCGTTATCTGTCGACATCACCTCACTGTTTCCATCCAAATCCTTCAGCCTGACACGGACGTTAAACTGCACAAAGGGGCGATTCCCCCTTCAATGGAATTTAAACACATAGAAGTGACACATAACATGAAAATGAACCCCACTGGTGTTTTCAGGGTGGGGGCCCCACTGTGGGGTGGCCTAACTTTAACTTCCAGGTGTTAACTTTCAAAGTTTGAACAGCGATTGTGAAAGAAGAATCATTTAGATTTGGGTTATACGGGAGAACGGTCACCTGAATAATACAACGCCCATCGTTCACATCAACATACTGAATATAAAGATTAATGCACGCCACAATATGGCCGATGCCCTGAAAACTCCAGCGTGTTTACGATGCAAGATGAGAAAATATTGAAACGACTTCTAATTAGTGACAGAGGGATTATTTCTTACCTCCTGATTCTTGTGTGTTTGTAGGTAAACGTTGTAATTTCAGTTAAATGATGTATGTACGGGGAATTATGCTCCTAATAAGTGTCGGCCGTGTTCGGACCTGGACGGTGTCCGAGCGTGAAAATGTCTCTGCTCTCAGCCTGGAGCTGTTTCTGACTATGTGGAGCCTGGAAAAGCTGAAGGAGAGATCAGAGACGCGTCACAGCGGGACGGGCGGATCGGGAAAACCAGATCTGACTGGGTTGTTGAGGTCAGAAGGTGGTGAAGCTGCCAATGAACCGCGCTGGTTCCTGGTTTCTTTGGACCAGTGTGACATTAATGAAAGCGCCGTTAGTCCTGCTGAGCGTCTCTGTAAACGCTGAGCCAGCAGTTTCTGCTCCTGGCACTGACTTTGGATCGGATGACTTAACATCTCAGGCTAAATCAAAATAAACACACAATCAATAAAATAGTCATAACTCCACCTTAATAATAAATGACGTGTGCCGGCTGATTTATTATTGAGCTGCTGTGAGCCTGAATACTTTATGATCTGCTGTCTGAGTCTTTGATCACACAAAGTGAAGGCAGCAGCAGCTCGAAGCTCTCCAGCCTTTGAAAACGAGCTTTACAGTTTTGGTTGTTAGAAAGTTTATTTGTTATGTTTACATGAAGAAACATCGTCATCGTGTTTCCTGTTATTCAGACCAAACAGTGAGATCAGCATCAGGCTGATCTACCACGATGCACCGTCGTCTGTCTGCTTCAGTGCATTAAACTTATAAAGCAGATAAACTGTGAGATTTCTGCACGTACGTCCTCGTTTTTAATTCATGTTGTAGACTTTTTGGATGCGTCACCATCCCCGTCTCTCCTCCACAGCGGCTGGCCTCGGTCGGCCTGGACGCCAAGAACACGGTGTGCATCTGGGAGTGGAAGAGAGGGAAGATCCTGGCCACAGCCACAGGACACTCAGACCGGGTGAGAGCGTGCACCCTTCAGCCTCGCCGCTTCTGAGCGGTTGGAGAGAGACAGCTGTAACTATAATCCGTCTCTCTGCGTGAATCACTACTCACCAATCACATCTGACGGACAAACCTTTTAGAGAGTTTGCATTAAAATGTTTGAAAGTGTTTCCTGCTCATTATTCTTCCACTGTGCATGCACACGTTTTCACAACGTCGAGGATAAAGTCGATAATGAAGTCTCTTCTGTTCTCCAGATCTTTGACATCTGCTGGGATCCATTTCAACAAAGCCGTCTGGTGAGCTGCGGCGTGAAGCACATCAAGGTAACACAGGGATCGTTGTTTTGTGCTCGTCTCCGGAAATGTGAAAGTAAAGCTTCCCCTGATGGCTCCATGTATTCCTGCTACCCACAAATATAACTCGTCAGCACATTTACCTTCTCCACTTTCATGTAACTGCTTACTTTCACACTGAGGTCATAAAACAGAGGAGGAGGAAAAACGGCCAGGATTAAATATCTCTGACTCTCTAAAGATCCAACAAGGACGCAGATATAAAAGCTGAAGACAACTCCCGAGGTCCAGCTCAGCTTCTCCCACCAATCAGAGAGCATCTGGTTTGAGGCCCACCAAATCTGTAAAAACCAGATTAAACTGAATCATTTGAGAAGACGAGTATCAAAGTATTTAGACTGACCTACCAAAGCAAACACTAAAGAAAAGGTTCTGCTGCTGGGACCATCAGGGGCTACCTGCAGCCCACCCAGCTCGTGCAGGTAGAGCAGCCATTGCAAGAAGGTTGCTGTTTGTCAATCTGAAGAGTGCAGATACGAGGAGACAGGAGGGGAGGTGGAGCAGGAGGTGTACGCTGCCGCTCCCGTGACCTCGTGATTGGCCGACCTTATAACGAAGCACCTTTACATGGTTTACTGCAGGTCACCTCTGTAAGGCTTTCGTATTGAAATGCAAAAAAACCTCCAGGACATTTTAGATTTTTTTTCTTTTTTCTTTGCTGTTTTGTACACGAACACAACCAAAGCGTGCTCACTCGGTTGGTGGAGAGCCTTCTTCTCCAACTGCCTCCTCAAGCCTCCTTCCCAGTGCTCTCAGTGTTTTCCTCAATTCAATTCAGTTTTATTTATATAGCACCAAATCACAACAACAGTCGCCTCAAGGTGCTTCTCAGCGGTACGTGCAGTAACCCTCTCTCACGCTCGTCCTCAGCACTCTCTGTTTGGGTTCCTCGTTCCTTCCACGGATGCTGACTGTCACTGTGACTTTTCTGTCCTGGGGCGGCTGAGGTTCAATCTCACGATCGGATTCCTGTTCTCGCTCTTCAGACGCTGAAGGTTTCCCCTCGGGAGCAACTGTTTGGTTTCCCTCATTAAAAGTCACGACTTTCCTCTCAGGATAAACCGCTTGCGTCTCAGGACGGGCAGATGATGGCGCAGGGAAAGTTTGCTCCGGCAGCGTTTCAGGCTCGCTCTCACTGTCCTCGCTTTCTGTCGTGTCTTCATCGCTCTCCACAAAATCTTTAATGAGGCCGTCTAAAGCCTGAAAGCCATCCTCCATGACATGTTCAATGATGCGTTTCAGATCTTCTGTTAGCTTTTTTAGCTCCTCTGACCTGTCGATTAGCCGGCTGGTGGCCGTTTCCTGTTGACTGGCTTTAGCATCCTTTGCCTTGGTTTTGGATTTCTCCGCCTGGTTTTTAGCCTTTTGTTTCGGGTCGTGGTTCATGTTTGCTTCAGTGTAGGCCGACATCAAATGTTTCTGCAAATGCAGGTGTGTGTGAGAGACGGCACAAAAAGACAGGCAGTTTAAAAGAAAACGTTCTGATGTCTCCGATGCTTCGTTGCCAACTCCACTGTTGTCATGGTGACCAGTGAGGGCAGCAGTTTTCCATACAAGATCATTGGCATATACCTGGAACCTTACCCCTGTCACCTTTTCAGAGACGACCACGATCCATTTGTTCTGCCGCCGGTTCAGATCCAGACTTTAGATGTGACTCCGCCCCCTGATTCAGCAGCTTGTAGCTCCTCCTTCAGCAGCAATAAGTTGCAGGGGATGGTTTCCACGTGACTTCATCGGAGAGCGATGAAGACACCGTGGATTAGTTTTGGTCCACTGTTCTTCACAGCGTTGCTTCAGTTTGTTGAGGTTTGCAATGAGAGCATTAATGCACAGCTCTCTGAGCTCTGCAGCAGCTCCATTCTGTCCTTTTTCAGATGTTGTGTTGCACATTTGCTGCTGTGCTCGGATCTTTGTGCTGGTGATGACCCGGTTTGGTCCAGGCTTTATCTGTGGGACAGACGGCCTCATGCTTTGGTATACGGAGGAGTTCATGGTGCGCTCAGATCATCAGAGAGAGAAGAGCTTTTTTCCTGAACACCGATCCAAGCAAGTCGCAGTTCTTCAGTGTGTTTCTCGCTTCGCTGTCTTGAAATTTAACCTTTCACATGCTAACTGAGGCCGATAGTCTGAGATGGAGCCCTCGGGGTTAATTTGTTGGGACGTCAAATAAAGATCTCTGATGAGGATGAGGATGCAGATCTGGTCTCGATGCTTGAAACCCTTTTAAGCACCATGTTAAAAAATGGTAAGAAGGTATCTCCCGTCTGCTTCCTGACAGTCTCCGTTTGTGTTCGCAGTTCTGGTCTCTGTGCGGTAACGCTCTCACTCCAAAGCGGGGGATTTTCGGGAAGACGGGCGACCTGCAGACCATCTTGTGTGTGGCCTCAGCTAAAGATGACATCACGTTCTCTGGGGCGCTTAACGGAGACGTTTACGTCTGGAAGGGACTCAACCTGATCCGAACGGTTCAGTCGGCCCACAGCGTGAGTGTCACCTCTGCTTCCCATCGTGGCAGAAAGCCAGCGTGACATTTGTCTGCGTGTCTGAGATGGTTTTCTGTCTTTAAAGACGAGTATTCACTGAACACCAACGCTGGTGTGGCCCTGGCTGAAGTCCATCATTGCTTCACTGTGTGGATAATGTGTGTGTGTTCAGGCCGGTATCTTCAGCATGTATTCGTGTGAGGAGGGCTTCGCCACGGGTGGCAGAGACGGCTGCATCCGACTGTGGGACGGCGACTTCAAACCCATCACCAAGATCGACCTGCGAGAAGCCGAGCAGGGATACAAAGGTACGGTCATGGGGGTCACCCAGGTCGTTACGGTCACAGCACAGGTGAAAGCATGTCCTGTTTGATCACACGTGTACACACAGGGAGGAGTTTCTAACACCATTTAACAGAAAAGGCTAGTTTGAGGCTGTAACTCAGAAATATTGACAGTATGAGGGTAAAAATGTTCCTGTTAATTTCCAAAGATATCAGCTGATTCTGAGGGGCTCGGGTGGGAGGCAGAGGCTGATTTATCTCTACAAAATAAGGAGGAACGGTCTCTTACATCCCATCTCGGTAATGAGGAGAGCGGAGGTGTAAAAGTTTCTCATCTTTTATCAGGGAAAGACTGAGTTACTGACCTGATTTAGCTCAAATCCAGAGGTGGTGGCTGTTTGAAGCCCTCGCCGCCTCCTCCTCCTAAACGTCGCTGCCCAGCAGGAGGTGCAGACATACGATCGAGGGTGGGCCATTAATCCCGCAGCCTCCTTTTAAAATCTCCTCTCTGAAGATTTTTGAGGAGAAGGTAAAAAAGGAAGAAAAGATGAAAGGGAGGAGACAACGGTTTTGTCATCTGCTGAGTCGGAAACAAGCTCCTCCTGGAGAGTTTGGAGTTCTCCTCAGGAGAAGCCGGGCTGCTCTTTAACACATCTCTGCAGCTGATTAACTACAGCTGCAAGACTGTCAAAGGTCATCTGCTCAAAAACAACCTGAAACCAGTTGGTGTGAAATCTGTGGGACCGTGCCCCGGAGAGGCGAGCCCCGGAGAGGCGAGCTTGAGATCAGCCACATATAGAAAAGTCACGGCTTTAAGAACTGTTCTGTTTGGTGTCTTCAGTCATCGATTCATTCAAATGAAAATCAGCCAGTTTGCTGCTGTAGTTAGCACCAGGAGAAGAAGAAGGACAAAGAACACATGAAGAAACATATCTCTGAATGTGGTGATTCATTTATTTTGCTTCTGTATGTAACTGTTGACCCTGGTTTGAATCTCTCCGAGTTCTTCACGGCGCTGCTCAACGTGAATTAGTCTGAGAGGCTGCTAATGTACTGGTGCATAAAAATGTTGGAGTGCCTCGCCCGATGAGACGATGAGCCAAATCCTCTTCGCCTCTCGCTGCTCTGCACGTGGACAGGAAGTCGGTTTGGTTCTGCTTCCTTCCCCTCTCAGAAACACTTCCTTTGCCTCTCCCACGGCGCGCCACGCTAAAGTAAAAATAATCTTTCCCAGTTATTTCCCACGTGCCTCACAAACTCCTCTGCTATCAGCCTGTTTTGGCTGGTGAACCTCCCGAGACGAGTTTCTAACAACATTACAGGAAAACATCACATGCTGAGCGATGCCATCAGCCACAGCAGATGCTCTTAATTGGCGAGCGCAGAGCTGCTGAGCTGCTCTGCTAATTACATTTGCAATGGTGGAAAAAAGCTGTTTAAGCAGCGACACGAAATGTTCAGTGCTGACTCAGCAGGTCCTTCAGGACTTCTCCAAAACCTCAAGAACCACATTCAAACCATTTTCTATCATTTTGGCCCAAAAGTCCAGATCTCCCTCTGACCAGACACCTCCTCCGCTCCTCTTGGGGTGTACCGAGTGTTCCCATCCCTAACCTCTCCGGTGGGTCCTGGCTCTGCCCCGGGGGCTCCTCCCACTTAGACATGTCTGAAAGGCCTCACGCAGGAGGACTTGAGGAGACGTCCTGCTGCTGTTTGAGGTCTTTAAGCCTCAAACAGCGCCTGTGGCGCCTGTGGGGTTAAACCCGTCGGCTTCCATTTTTATCCGCTCTCCTCCTGTTTGCTGCTTTTCCTCTCGACTGCTTTTCTTTTTGTCTTTGTCCTGATGTTTTGACAGTTGTGCTGCATTCCTTATCGTCTCCTTTTCTCTCCTCCCTCTTTCAGGTCTGTCCATTCGCAGCGTCTGCTGGCGAGCCGACCGGATCCTGGCAGGGACGCAGGACAGCGAGATCTTTGAGGTGAGGAAGAAGACGAAGGACAGGAGACGAAACCTCACGCCGTTCCCTTGCTGCGGCGACGCGTTTTATTTTGGTTCTGTGAAGACCTCCTGCTGACACGCAGGCAACAAAATGTTGTCATTAATAAAAACTGAGAGTTTTTAATGTCAGGCAGTTTGAGTAGCTCAGATCAGCAGATGGGATGTTTTAAAATGTGAAAACGTTGTACCTGTACAGGTGATGGTGAGAGATCGGGACAAGCCGCTGCTCATCATGCAAGGACACAGCGAGGGCGAGCTCTGGGCGCTCGACGTTCACCCCAAAAAGCCTCTGGCTGTCACCGGCAGCGACGACCGCTCCGTTAGGTCGGTGCTTTCTTTGGACTGTGAATCATGCAAAGCTACTGTGGCGGAGTGTGAACATGGAGACGCAGATACAGATGACACTGAGTGCTGCTTTGCCTGATTTCCTCTTCCTCACATAGCTGAACTGAGCCTTTGCTGCAGCCGTGCAGCTTTCTTTCCTCACGTCAGAAAGATGATAAATCCTAACCTGAAAATATTTGTACTCAAACAACCTGAAATCAGCTCATCCGCAGTCAAAACTGCAGTTTTCTCTCATGCTCCTGTCGTTATGGAGACCACACTGACCTCGTGTTGCATACGTACCTTTCTTAAAAATATCAGATTCTAAATTTAACTCGTTAAAGTCTGCAGATGTAGCTTATTACACCTGTGTGTGTGTGTGTGTGTGTGTGTGTGTGTGTGTGTGTGTGTGTGTGTGCGCGCGCGCGCGCGCGTGCGTGTGTGTGGACGGGTATTTACATCTTCGTGGGGACCAAAACCCCGGTCCCCATGGGGTTGAAGGCATTTTTCACACTCAAAACGTGGTTTTAGTGTCAGGGTTACAATTAGGTTATGGTTAGGTTTAGGGTAAGGGTCAGGGTTAGCCATTCAGTTTTGATGGTTATGGTTAGGGTAAGGGGCTAGGAAAAGCATTATGTCAATGAGATGTCCCCACCAGGATATAAATACACACATGTGTGTGCGTGTGTGTCAGGTTGTGGAGTCTGGTGGATCACGCCCTCATCGCTCGCTGTAACATGGAGGAGGCGGTGCGGAGTGCGGCATTCAGCGTGGATGGATCCCAGCTGTGTTTGGGCATGAAGGACGGGTCCTTCACTGTGCTGAGAGTCAGGTGACACACACACACACACACTATTTTATCGTGTCTTGAACAATGTGTTGGTATTACAAGCACAGCTCTTAATTGGTTTCTATGTGAATGACAGATTATGTATTTTCTGTATATTCTACATGTAGTCCTGGTGCATGTGTACAAATACTTTATCTTAATCTAGAAGTTTCTGTGTAAGAAGGCGTTTTCTTCTTCTGCAACCTCTCCTCTGTACCCCGAGGCTCTTGCTTGGGCCCATCACTGCTTTCTTTATATATTGCACCCCTGTCTTAAAGACCTACAGAATAAACATGACTTGAATGTTTCTGAACGAGCACAACAGTTTGTTATGTGTGATTGTGCTGCCTCTGCTGGCCGCTCAGGGTCGTGCATCCATCAATCTTGGCTGCTCGGCTCTTAACTGGGACACGAACATCTTATTACTTCACTTTTAGCTTCGCTGCATTGACTTCCTGTCAGTTTTAGGCTTGATTTGATTGTTTTTTGCACCGCTCTGATCCTAGTCGTGTTCACACTCCTGTCAGAGCGTTGCGGTCTGAGGATCAGGTGACCTACAGGTGATCTACACTTAAAGATAGAGCCATGGAGCTTTTTCAGCTCTTGGTCCAAATCTCTGGAATATCGTCCCATTTCACTGCCTGACCCGTTTTTTCTTTTTTCTACTTTTAGTAAAATCATTTCTACTCTCTGGCCTTTACTTTGAGATGAAAGGCCACTCGCACTTTTTTTTAACGTATCCGTGTGCTGGTCTCCGTTCCTCACAGAGACATGACGGAGGTCGTTCACATCAAGGACAGGAAGGAGGTGATCCATGAGATGAAGTTCTCGCCAGATGGCGCCTACCTCGCTGTCGGCTCCAACGATGGACTGGTGGACATCTACGCTGTCGCCCAGAGATACAAGAAGGTCGTGTTGGAGGGACAGCGGGAAGTTAGAGAAGGTTAGACGTGAAGCTAAATCCGTCTCTGACTGTCTGCAGGTTGGAGAGTGCAGCCAGTCCTCCAGTTTCATCACTCACCTGGACTGGACCCTGGACAGCAAGATCCTGCAGACCAACGATGGGGCTGGAGACCGCTTCTTCTACCGGATGCCCCGTGAGTCTCTGGGCTCGTAGGTCAAACCCGATTTGAAGCTGGGCTGATTCTGCTCATTCTCACCTCCGTCTTTTATTCGTGGCCTCTGCCTGAGTAGCTTTGCATGATTTACAGCTCGAAATAATCCTTCTTTATCTTACACTGGGCTTACAAAACCTGGACCAACATTGAAAGTGTTGAAAACTAAATTTAAACGAAACATTTTTAACAGTGACAAAGTGAATTTAAAGTAAAACCTCTGACGCAGACTTGTGTGCTACCGCTCTGCTCTTGTATCTCTGTGAATATGCTGTCGTGCTGTTTTTGCAGACTCCTGATGTTTAAAAACAAAGTTGGAGCCACGTCAGCATTCGTTCTTTCTAATATCGCCTGTTTAGCTGACTCTGTTTTCATATCTAATCCACCTCTGAGGACCGAGTGGGCACTGGAGACGTCTGTCTGCTCTACAGGTAGCACTCGTCTGCAGGACCTGGACCTCTGCTGCTCATTCCCACCTCCATCTTTTTATTCTCCAGCTCTACTAGAGCAGCTGTGCATGATTTACAGCTCAAAATAATCCATCTGTATCTGATACTGAGCCTTGGTGCAGCTTCTCACTCCATCCTCTGTGTGAAATAAGCTGTTTCAGCAACTCTTTTCTAATTGGCTACCCCTCATAAGCAGTGATGGGTGGGGCTTCTGTGCCGGAGAGGGATGTCGCCTCTCAGTGACATCATACAGGTCTGCGAGGGTAAAAACATGAGCGTTGTTTGGCTCGCAGGGATTATTTGTACACATGAAACTTTGAGGATGTTTAGTATGAACAGCAGAATAGATCCATTTTAAGGAATCTGTCAATCAAACTAGAGACGCTTTTCTGAATTACAGGAAAATAATATGAATCAGATTATATTAAAATATAAACACTAAAGTCACACAGGTTCATTTACAGTCCACATGTAAGAAATACATAAAAATAATAACTGTTGTCAGAATTCATGTTTTTATAATATGTAAGAAATGAAATGATACTGTTTAATATTGATCATAAGAGCGATCTGTACTTCTAAAGACTGATGTGGGATCTAAAAGCAGCTCGGGATAAGAATCCCGGAGGGCAGGATCCTGAACGCATCATGATAAAAGAGGCAGAACACGAGGACGAGCGTCAAGAAAAGCTGGAAACAGAGAAGAAGTCTCAACGTCTTTGTTCTCATGGTGAAGATAAATGTCTCTATTTATATCCCTGTGAGAGCTCAGCGTTTAATGAGCTGCTGTATAAATAAACTCGCTTTATTTCAGCCTCTTTTATTTCACTTTAATGCGTCTCTGATGTTTTACTAACTTTGGACTCTCGAGGCTCATTATGGAGATCTAACCATCACAGTTTGCTGGAGACGTCCTGTTAAAGGGGCCAAAGGACACTGAGGACAGTTTATTACCTGCAGCGTACTCATTACTTATAGCTCAGTGCAGGGCCGTGGCTCGTGGGGGGCCTGAGGGGGCTCTGCCTCCTGAAAGTCGTTTCATTTTCTTCGTTCCTGGTACGAAACTCGTGCAGAGGTCACGACCAACAACATCACGCGTGTGACCAGGTGACACAAGCAGCCTGATAAAGGTCGTAGCGGCCAACAGTCGTCTCCTCGTCTTCTCATCTTTAAGCGCAGGTCAGCGTGTTATTAGCGTTAGCGAGCATCAGTGCTTACCGCCTAGCCTCATGACCTTCAATCGGGGCGATGTTTGGTTCTGCAAATACTTTCAAGGATTTAATGAAACATGCGCAAACATACATGCATAGTAAACTGCATAGTGGATAAATATCTGAACACCACAGAGTGACATGACCCTGATGTGGATCCATCTCTCCATCAGACCTGTTCCTCAGGTCTTCAGTTCTCGCAGTCATTCTCACACCTTGGCCTTTCCTCCTGTTCACTGAGACATTTCTGATGAGGCTTCGGTGAACAGCTGATAGAATTCAATTCTATAGTCATTGCACATGTCACGAGTACAAGGCAACGAAATGTGCTCTCTGCATTTGTTAGCAGTGGGCAGCTAACAATCCAGCGCCCTGGGAGCAGTGTGTAGGGACTGTACCTCAGGGTAGCCGTTGGGTGGATTCGAACCGTCGACCTTCCTATCAAGGGGCGACCACTCTACCTACTGAGCCGAGCCTCCCCTCCCGCCTACCACCCATCATCCATGATCAGCTGAAGGTCCTGCGTCGGGTCTTTGCTTTCGTCTTTCTTAGGGACAAGACGTTTCAAAGTTTCCAGCGTGTTGATGCAAAAATACTGTTTTAAGTCAATCTGCGTTATCGTTGGTATTTTTCACAGAAATGGAGATTGTTGTGTTTGTGTGACAGGCTGCTGCTAACAAAGAGCCTAAAGACACAGTTTAAAGGGTTCTTTGCAGAGTCGAGCAGATGACTGACTTCTGTGTAAATCATATATCAGCAGAGGAAGGCTTGTATCCGACACTGGTATCTCAGCATTTGCAAAATGCTTCAGTCAGGCTAAAAACAAACATTTTAATGATTCTTTCAGAAGTAAAAAGGCTTTTCTCAGTTTTCAGGTGTCTGCAGAGG
>VOQK01007229.1:81064-94627 GCA_015052645.1 Benitochromis conjunctus | reverse complement strand
CTCCAATTACATGTTAATGATAATTAAATTGTTCAAGGCTGGGGGTGAAAACTCATTCTTCTATAGTTGCTAGTGACAGGGCCTGATGTATGTGGTGCTCTTTTGGGAAGTTTAGCCATCAATCATTTAGTCACTCGAAGGAGTGGATTTTGGTTTTACTGCTGCCTGAGAATCATATTGAGATCTAGTGGTTTATTTCAAGAAAAAAGGCTGCATTCTTCTAAAGTGCTTTGTATGTATTTGCTCAGTCTCACTGTATGTCCTTGTAATACTGATGGATGAGGTTTAAGCCACGAGGCCAAATGCTGTAAATGCGGCCCAGATTTCTGTGGTTTTGATTTTACCATTTGTAAGCCTTTTCTGTGTCTTAATCAATTACTAAATCAATTCTATAATAACTTAAAGAGTCCTAACACACTCCTTCCTTCTCTTTCCTTGAGAGGCTGCGGTTGGTGTCATACATATCATGCTGCTTAAAGGGTGGTAACCAAGGAAATGAAAATCTGACAAAGAAGGAATCACAGCTTCAAGAGAGCGTATCTGGTGGCAAGGCTGAAAAAACAAACTTTGATACACTTTAATGATAAAACAAATCATTGGGGAATTGGGATCCCCATTAATAATGTGGCGAGTTATCACATTGTGCGTGTGTGTGTGTGTGTCTGTAGGGGTTGTGTGCAGGTGTGTGTGTGTATACAAACAATAATCCTAAGCAAGAGTGAGTAGAGCACTGAACTATACCTTCTCACCAGTCATTTGATGCAGAACAAATCAGAAGTGGTTTTGTGCAGATTAGAGACAATGTTGGTCATTTTGGACTGCTGCAGTTTTTGACTCGCTGTAAAAATAATGAGGTTTTGTGCTCACCCTGTAAAGAGGTAAGCTGAATGGTTTATATGAAGCAAATCAAATCCACAAATTAGGAGAAACACTGTCTTTGGGAGTTAGAAGAACAATGAGGGATTTGGATGGGTATTTATTTATTTTTACATTAGCCCTGGTTACATTCATTCTCCCATAGTAAGAGCTGCTTTGGAGTCAAATGTGGATCACTGAGCTAAAGATTTTTCTATTAAATGAAAAAAAATGTAATTATAGCATTGGATGCAAATTTTAAACATAGTGCAGAATTTAGGTACTTATAAAGTAGTTACTGTTTTCTACTGGAGTGCAAATGGAAGCAACCATTAATATCGGAAATAAGAGTTAAACGTTTTAGAGGAAGGAAGAAATAAATTATGGTGTGGTCAAAGCAATAATATGACATATGTCTATTCATTCTTTAATTCCACAAAACAATAAAGTTGTGGTCATCTCTTATCCAAAGTTTGCTTCTAAAAAATGTATTTTAATGTGTTATCAAACGGTCCCTGTTATGGATTGCTAAGTACTGTCAGTTAGTCATATCAGCTGATGAATCCAATCCACTATAGTATAATGACGTCATGCTTTTTGGATGACTTCCCATGTGAGCACTGTAAATCTAGATATTTGATATTCAACTGCAGTTCTATGTTTTAATTTAGGAGTGAAGGGACCATTTTGATCTGCATGATCTTTTGGATGTTTGTGGTTCAGGAGGTAGCACAGGATATCTGCTAATCGGAAGGTTTGTGGTCACGTCCTTGGTTGCTGCAAACTGCATGCCAAAGTATACTTGGGCAAGATACTGAACCCCAAGTTGCTGTCAAATAAGCTCATCAGAGTGTGAATCTTAGATAGAAAGCACTTAGGCATAGAAAAATTACTTATATATGAATGGATGAATGAGGCATGTTGTATAAAGCGCTTTTGAGTGCTTGAATAGAGTAGAAAAGTGCTACATAGGAACCAGTCCATTGAATCATTTACTTTAAACATTCAAGTATAACTAAACATGAACAGATGCATATGAGAATCATTTCAAATGTTGGATACATGTTTTACTGTCACTGACCACAATTATTGTGGGTGCTTGCACTGATTCGGCAACATTCAAATACTTGTTCTTATCCACTGTAAGAACAATGAGACAGTGAGCTAATTCTAGATGTCACCAAAATATAACAAGTGTGGCTTGTGTTTAAATCATGGCACCTCTCTGTAGTGTTTTTTTTTCTTCTTCTTCCTGATGCATCTAGTTTAGCTTTGCTGTTGTGCACAATCATTTGTTTAAAACAATGAATTGCCTCATATTTTAGCTTCTAAAGGATAAAAAAAAAGAACATACGGCATGCATTCATTTAGTTTGTCATTTACCTTGCTCAGTGATAAATAAAAAGCTGTTAGTTCAGTAAGTTTCACTGTATGGTCTAATTTTTCTTTCTTTTGTCATTTTAGACTGCATTGAGTACTGTGATGAATTAGCACTCAGTAGTACCAGGGAAAAAAAATAAGGGTGTTGCATTACTATAACAACTGGAAACCACGAGCTATCCTTACAAGTGCATTGTTTAGTTTAAAATTTAGTTGTCTAATGTACTGCTTTGATGTGTTAAAATATAATAGTAATAGTATTTGCTGTAAATGTTCATACTGGTTTTGACTCTTTATCGTCATTTTAAAGGTCTGCAAATTGCAAAGAGAGACAAGTGGCAGTGACAGAGCAGGTATCTTCTAAGCTCTTTAGAAATATGAAAATATGGAAATTAGTAGAGGCTAGTAGAGGCCAGTTGAGTACAGTGAAGTCACTGTCATGTTCAAGAAACCAATTTGAGATGATAGATTAGTAGTTTCTGAAGTACTCATACCAGTCAGTCTGTGTACAACCATGCCATGCCAAAGTCACTTATATAACCTTACTTTTCCATCCTGATGCTGAACTTTAGCAGATACCGCGTCTTCTTGACTAAATGTATTGAGTTGCTGCCATGTGATTGGCTAATTAGATATTTGCTTTAACAAGGTGTGCCTAATGAAGTAGCCGGTGTGCTGGTGACAGTTGTAATGTTCCACATACTGGGCACCTTTAAAATAGCTTTTAAAGAATACCTACTTCTTTATCTATCTTCCTAAAACACTGAAAAACAAACAAAACCTTAATAAACACACAATTTCTCATAACGAAAGGTAAGAACACAAACACAAATTCTTCTAGTGCAGCAGCAGGGACAATATTAGTGAAAATGATAACAATGATTATTATTATTTGCTGAAGGAGGTGTTTATTTAACTGGCTATGTCATATCAGCTTTTCTGATATGGCTCTGCAGCGTTCCTAACCTTATTAGTCTGGTTCAGCAGAGAGACCAGTAATACACTGACTGCACAGTGCTTTAGCGAGGCAGTGTGATGAATGGCTGATGACTACCCCCTCTTCAGTCCTAGTCTTAGAATGTTTTTGAAGCAGCTAATGTAGTTGTTTACATCTCTGACTATTGAAAGTTCCATAATTTGCTACTTTAATAAAATATCTTGTTTCCCACTTCTGTCACCTTCTTCTTCTCCTTGCTCTTCCACAACAAGCTATCTATAATGAATGAAAGGGGAAGTAGTAATATTTAGGCACTGCAACTAACCAACAAAGGATTGATCTTCATGTGGCTTATCATTAAAATCTAAAAGATTAAAACCAGGAAGAAACAAATAATAATTCCACAAAGTTTCATGAGCATAAAATAGTGATAAGTATGCTAATCCATGTCTGGATGAATGAACACAAACACATTAATTTACACACTCAATAAAAAGAAATAATGTTTCTGATGGAAAACATCTGCTCTGCAGACTCACACCAATATGCACACAATAAATCTGGAAAATATATCACTGGTTTTCTTTATTGTCTCGACACATACACTGAACATATGCACTCAGGTTTTAAATAGGAGCGGGATTGTGTGACCGTTTCAGTAGTGATCTCTCGTGCTTCTTATTTGTCATCTTTTGTTTTCTTTCAAGTGTCTCGGCTTCTCCTAACACCTTTTACACCTTCCCTAATCTGTGCTGTGCTAATGACACATCCTGGGTATGTGCTGGGGGAAAAAAGGAAAATGTTTCCTTATTTGTATTCATATGTGCCCACTCAACCCTTGTCTGTATATCCATGTCTGTGCATTTGCATTTGCATTGAAATTCCACCCGGTTTTCATTCACATCTTTGCATACCAGTGCAATGTCAAATTGCTCTTTGTAATATGTGAACCATTATAGCACGATACATTTATAATATCATATCTTTGTCTACTGTACATATTGTAGGCATCTAGCAGAACCCTCTGAGAATATGTTGACATATTGTATTATAATTATGATGTGGAAATGTGCATGATTCATATAGGACATTCTGAATTTGAGTAATTATAGCAGTGAGTCACTGATTAAGAAGGTTTAGTTTCTGTTCTTAGAGGTAAAGAAGAAAAATAAGGATAAATAAAACTATCTTCTCTGCTGAAGTAACCAAATAGATTGCTTTATATGTCTAAATATTCCTCAAGTCGAGTATTGCTACTAAGGAACAGCTTCAGTATTTTTGGTTTCTATTCTTTTTTATTAATGTTTGTTTTGTCACTCAGAGCTCGAAGCATGCACAGTTTCCTCTATTAACTCGTGCAGCTGTGGGGAATTTGTTACAGGAATGTATTCCCCATGGCTGTTATATTTTTTTCTATATTCAAATGCATACAGTATTTCCAATTGTGGAAAATGGCTTCAGTAGATGCTCTGCTCATGTCACTCAATCACGTATGTTCCCCCCAAATATCAGTAAGATTGCTCTTGGAAGAAATCCTTTAGGCTAGGCATCAGTAAAACTCCTCCGCCACAGGAGAAGTCTCTGAATGCATCACACATGGCACAATCTACCCCTACAGAGCACAAAATCAAAAAGGGAAAGAGGAGGGAGAAGCTTGGGAAAAGCTGGTAAACACGAACATGCTGTTCACAGTGTACTTTCATGACACCATATAATTTATTGATATTGACAGTCAAAACTTTGAATTACCTACTGTTGTGATTTAAAAATGCTTTGCAGTCTGAGAGTTATTTTTGTGATCAAAATATGATTTATGTCAGTATGGTAATCCAGGTCTATCGATTACACTGGGATATGTGTGGTGCATATGCTATATATTTATATCTTTATAGTTCAGAAAGTATATGGAGATACACTAGTTCTTATTTGTTGGTTAAAATAAGAACTAGTGTGTCTCCTAATAGCATAGTTTTTTAATGAAACTTTTTCCAAAGGGTTTCTTAACACATAAAGACATTTTCAACAAATAATTTGTAAACACGCTAATTATCTTTAAAAAAGCATAAATTGTTCATTGTATTTGTATAGAAAAACTGCATATTTTCAGAAAAAAACCCTTCAATGACATACTTTAACTTTATTTAGTTCAAAGCTAGTAAAATCAAGATAAAACTTGGGGGTTATCTTCCAATTTATACACAGTCTAAAAACTTCAGCAAGGATTTGAGCCACTCGAAAAAGCATGATGCTGAAACTAAATTAAATGTCAGATTTAGCAAGCGATGGTTTTTAGGACTCAAGTGTGGGATCCAAGCAATTTACATGCCAAAACCTAAGGCGAGCACTGGTAACTAAAGTGAATGAGAGCATATACATGAAGCCAGACAAAATCTTTTACTAAACACAGGAGTCTTCGTGACTGAGGTGAGAGACTGGTCAGAGGACCTGAGACTGGTAGGAGGGGTAGGGCGAATCTGTGAGAGAGGAGGAGGCGGTTAGATAGGGCAGAAAATCCTGGGAATGAAGTAATATTGGAAAAAGCCTTACTTGGAATCAGAGCTAGTTGGACAATGGAGGAGGTAGTGGAAGAGACCTTGGTCCAAGAGTAGGCTGACGGTGGCAGGCAGGTGATCTAGGTGCACTTCTGGAAAGCAGTGGCAATGGCCCACAGGTGAATTGTGATCCAAGGCAACAGAAAATAAGCAGCGTCCTTCCGGGGTGGGTGAGTGCACGTGAGACTAATGACAGTTGATTGCATCTGATGATTTGCAGGTGATCTACAGAGGAGAGACAACCTCTAGCTCCACCTCAACGGGCGGAGGATGATAGCTGCTTTCCAAAAATAAACGGAACCAGGCCTCATATGAAAATAAATCAGTTTAGACTTGAGGAAAATAATTGCTGATGCTCACAAAGCAGGAGATATACAAAGTTATCACAGCATTTCTAAGTGTCAAGAATTTTAGTGAGAACTGTCATCAAGAAATTGATAGAGAGTCGCAAAGTACAGAACAGAGAAGCCTGCCAGAGATAGAAAGCAAAATATTTCAAAGACTCTGGAATGAAAACCAGTGAGAGATGTGTCTAAAGACCCCAGAACAACTGCCAAGACACTCGTGGATGCCAAATCGGAAACTGTGGTCTCAAAGAAGACAATCCCTATAATCTTGCACAGTAATAGATACTCCAGTTATGCAGAAAAGGTACCTTCAAGATAGACTGGAGTATGCTAAGGACACCCAGGAGTCATCCTTCTCACCTTTCTTGACCAGGTCATAATTTTTTTATTTTTTTTTTGCATATGTGACAGATTGAGCCACTTACCAGCCAAAGGTTTTGTGTAGTTAGATGTATGGGACTGAGATATGCCAAGACGAACTGAAAGCACCCAAAGTAAGACTTGGTTCGTTGGTGGAAAGCTTTCTAATGTGCTGATTATCTACTCCATTTAATTATGGCAGAGTGGGTTGAAAACAAAAAGAAGGTTAATCTTTTATTGTATGAAGGTAAAAACAATTAAATTGCGAATAAAGCAGAATTCAAAACCAAAAGGAGATTTGGGGGGAAAAAAAATATTTTTTATACATAATTGAACAAAAATGCAGTCGTTGTGTCAACAGGGCTCATCACTTTGGCAGCTCTCTTGCAATGTCTTTGCAATTGAGAAAGAAAGAGATGAGGGGGCTGTGCTCAAAGCTTCTCTGGGCCCCGAGGCAACACACTAGCACGCTACTCTCCTCTAAATCAGGAGAAACACTGAGCATATCCTCCTATGCATGAATTAATCATCGAACCGAGCACTATGTTTCTCTCTGTAATCTTTCTCACTGATTAGGGAGTTGGAGTTCTGTTTGACCATATTATTTACTTTAGATGTTAAATCTCAAGAAATATGGGCATACACCATTAATTTCCGTGTAACACACTATTTCACCTGGGAGAACACTGACTTACACCGAATGGTTAACCAAAGAGCAATGCAATTTTATATTTACACCCAGAACATTGCGATTGGAATTCTTCTCCAGAGCTACCACAGTGATGAGCTGATAATGATTCAGTGTCGTTTTCAAGGACGCAGGGATGTTGATTCTTACCTCAGCTGCTGCAGCAAGAATCTGTTTATTCATATTCACAACAAAGATCAGTCTCTCTAATGTTGGGTGGCATATTTTATCTCTTATGAATCCTTCGCATGACGCTAATCCAGGAAATGAAAAGGTCTGCAGTCTTCACTATGACAATATCTGGTATTTTGAGTACCAGTCTCAATTCAGACTAGACTATCTCATCATGCGTGCTCGTGCAACTGGCTGCCTTTCAATCATTAGGCTGTTGTTTGTGATGCCAGCAGATGACTCTGTACATTGAGCGTGTGCTGTGTCAAGGGCAGACACAGGAAGCAGTCTGCCATGCACTCAAGCATTGCCATTAGCCCATTTGTATTGATTATTTCTGGCATTGCCATCAAGCCTGTTGGCTATTGAGACAGAGGCACACATACAAGCCTATGCACAGCACAAACACGAACAGACCAGAATAATTTTAGTTTTCGGTTAATTTTCTCCTTTTGTTCTTCAATCTGAAACAAAAGTTTTCTCTGCGCAATCCTGTAGGTGCACCCCTACTGCTTCCTCAGGAATTAAGAGGGTACTATTACTGGCAGCCAGATGCTACTAAGTGTCACCACGTCTGTAAAAGCAGACATTTTAGGCAGTTTGCTGGTCTCAAACATTCAGGTGTGTGTTGATACAATGTCACAATCTTCCCAGGAGTGGACATCTCAACAAAATCTGAAAGCTTTCCCCACATGCAGTGCTCAGACAAATTACAAACAAAACAAAGCAAATTAGCAAATACCAAACACTGCATATTACCACAAAGATGCCATATCATCTAGCTAAACCACGGTGAGGGGTGTTGATTTGGGCTTGTTTTACAGCCCGGGACCTGGGCACTTTGTAGTCATTGAGTCAACCACGAACTCCTCTCTATACCAAAATATAAGAGTCAAATGTGAGAAGAATTAAGGCATCACAATGGCTCACTCCAATGGCGGGATCTTGAGAGAGCTGTGAATAAATGAATGCCTAAAAACTTTAGTGAACTAAAGCAACATGGTAAAGAAGTATGGGTTAGAATTCCTCCACAATGATATGAGAGATTACTATTTATAAAGAAAACAGTTTGAGTTATTAAAAGGTGGTTCTACAAGCTACTGAATCACAGAGTAGACTTAGTTTTTCACGTGACTCTATAGAGAAAACTTGACTTGACACCAAAGTGCCTTTAATCAATTAAACATACAAAAAACAGCAAAAAAACAAAACAAACTCGAGGTCACTTTGGTCATTTTATTACCCATGACAATTTATGAACCGAATGAGCTTCGTGTTCGGGTTATAGTAAATATATCTTCAGACTAAAACTCATTCCTTTAGGTCAGGGGTCTCCAAATCCAGGCCTCGAGGGCCGGTGTCCTGCAGGTTTTAGATGTGTCCTTGATCCACCACAGCTGATTTAAATGGTTAAATTACCTCCTCAACATGTCTTGAAGTTCTCCAGAGGCCTGCTAATGAACTAATCCTTTGATTCAGGTGTGTTGACCCAGGGTGTTATCTAAAACCTGCAGGACGCCGGCCCTCGAGGCCTGGAGTTGGAGACCCCTGCTTTAGGTCAACCAAGTGTTTGGCACTCTTCAGCTCATGAGTTTCGGTTTTTTAATTTCTTTCTTTCTTTTTTTTGGTTTTGTTTTCAGCAGGCATTCAAAACAAAGCAAATAAATAAGAACAACACTGTAGTGGTTTGCAAACGAAAGTTAAAGTCTTAATATCACTGGGAAATGTTGGAAGCAAGCACAAATGCTAAAACAGGCTGAATGTTAAACTTGAATTCATCAGGTTTAAATTAGACTTTGATGAAAGGAAATATTCTTAAATATTTCTACAAATGAAGCAGCAGTTTGAAATGTATAGCTTGCTCTTTTGACCTAAAACAGCAAAGGAAAAAAAAAACAGTGAAGACAAGTTGGACAAAGCTGAATAAGTTTGAATAAAGTAAGAAGAGCTCACCCACCAAACCTTTTCCTCTTTTGGTCCTTTCTTCACTCTTTTTGGACACATACAGGCAAAATCCTTGGCATCCCCTTATCCAGTGCAGCAGAGGCTGACCCATAAAAAACCCTAAATGAATATCATGATGTTTCCAGTTGAGATAAAATAACTTCAGTCAGTCTCACATACTGGCAAACCTTAAGCCTGGCCTCCCTGTAGCTTAGCAGGGCAGGAGTTGTTCTTGGCAGCCCTCACCATGTGACAGAGATTACATTCCAGCACAGGCAGCGCTCTATTTGTTTCACCCTCTGTGTATGTAATGGAAGCAGCAGTGATCAGCGAATCCTCTCTGAGCTGTCTATGTGCGTGTTTCTTCGTGCCTGTTCTGATTGCTTGTGTGAATGTCTGCTGCATAGTTCGAAGCATTTTGAAGCCTCTCTGCAAACGTGCCAGGGTCATCATTTGATGGATGACCTTAGATAAATCCAAGGCCCTGGTTTGCTCTTACTCGAAACAGAAAACTCATTCCATTCATGCTGAGTGATTGTATGTGTGGATGTTTGGTACGGCTGTGTGTGTGTGTACTCACGCCTGTTATGGACTGACAGCCTCTTCTGCAGGGGCCATGGAAAAACAGTTCCTCTCTGATTCAATTACCACAGTGAGTACAGCTGGAGGGGAAACAAGAGGCTAGGGGACATCATGGTCTGGTTCGCACAGGTTTTCTGACACAGGGTTGAACAAAGACGCCTATCAATTCTGAAACGTGCACTTACAAGCTTGATTTCACCTTTCCGTCTTTTTTTTCCTTACAGTCTCGAAGCTTTCGCCACATGCGTTTCTGAAACTGCCATCCCTGACGTGATACCTAATCCCTTATGTGTCAGAGCCCATCTATGCCAAATTCAGTTTGGATACTGCCTTGCAGTCCTTTTTTCAGTCAGTAATAAGGAATCGGCGATGGTGGCATGCTGTTGGTTCAGGTTGTAAGATAATAGATAAGCGTTTGCTTAAACTCCATTTAGCAGCATAATTAACTAACTTTGTGTCTTGCCGAATTTCATCTCTGGCGGTATTCTATTTGATTCCAGCTAAAATCTTAAAGTTGCTTTGATTTCACATATACTGTCATCTGAATCAAGTTAGGTTTTTGCAAAGTCCTCTCTCATTTACAGATGTGAGCGGTAACACGTCTTTTTCACTCTTGCTTTCGCTCCCACTCATCATCTTTGATGTGACAGTGCTGGCAAATTGTGATGTGCAGGAATAATGATATTTGAGTGCTGGCTTCTGGTGTGTAATTGAAACACGAGGAAGCTATCACATTGCCCCCACACTGCCGGTGCCAGCTGTGCTACAAAAGCAGTACTTCCCTCAGATATCTCTTATGCTGCTGGCAGGTGGCGAACAGATAACTTCCCTCTGTCGTGTGAACCTAGTTCACTTCAGCAAACCTGGAAAACACTGTCATCTACAACTCTGTGCCTCTCACCTTGTGCCACGACCATGTGCCATTCTATATAAAAGACATTGCGTGTGTCTTTGATTAAAAGAAATGTAAGAGTCCAGTATTGCATCTTATTTTGTGGCAATCTTAAGTCATTTTTGACACAGTAAGTCTTCTCTGATTTCAGACAAAAGTAGACCAAAAAAAGTAGCTTCTATTCACTACCCTGTTCCAATTTTACTTATTCAAAAGACTGAAAAAGTGTTGCTATCAACTCTAGCATTTAGAAAGTTTTTTCTGACAAATAACTTTAAAAATATCCCCTGAAAATGGTTGTTGATATGCATTTGCTTCATAGAATGAAAGACTGCAAAAAAACCCAACAAAAGTATTTATAATTAGCGAATATAATAAAGAAAATGTAGCATTGTACTGTCATTTCATTTCACCGTGACCCTGTCCATGAATCCTTACAGTAATCCTGTCAATTGTACTTTAAATTAAGGCTTTCACTTTTACACATTTTTTCTGTGTTCATGTTGTTACAGTAGAAATACAGCCTTACATATAGTGCTACTCACAATATCAGTATATCTATCATATGTGTCTAGCAATATGTTTAAAGGCTTTTTTCTTGCAGAGAAACACTTAAAAGGTGTTAAAAGTATTTTAACTCTGCATTTTTATGTCCATGCTTTGCTGGTAGCAGTCTTTCCTCCTAGCAGTACTTTTGCATGCAAGACGCTTCACACCTTGGCATACTGTTGCTGCCTCTGTGTATAAGTTGTCTTTTACATTATCACATGCTACCTCTCTAGCTTAGATAACCAGATATTACCATCTGAAGCTTACTTCAGAATTGATAAATGCGAGCTGTTAAAAAAAGATGCCTGTGTTAGATCTTTATATTATGAATAATTCAAGATTGTTTAAAGGTATGTTGTCTGAGCTTGTTTTGGAATTTACTACGTTTTTGACTTATTCATCATCTAAACACAGTGTCGACGCACCTTCTACAATAAAAATTAAACATAGAGCAACACATTTGTGTGAACAGTCTTTGTGAACCTGTCCACTTCACCCCAAACCAGATTGAGTGCCATTTAAAGCCTACCATTTAGTTCTTTTATTCAAATGTTAGTGGGTTGTAATCTTGCTGTAGGATGAACGCCTGACCAACCAGTCTGCCTTCCTTTATTACATGCCCTTTGCTCACCATTCTCGCAGCTATAAAAAGTACTTCCTGCAGTAGACTATTGTCCTAATAATGTATTCCATCTGGTAGGAACAACAAAGTAATCAGCATAAATTGGGCCATCTGTTGGAACTGTTTGAATATCTTTTAAGGATTAATTCATATCGCTGCTGCAGAAAAGCTACAATTTTCTTTATCCCTGAAAAAGAAAATTTCACACGAAATCTATTTTTATTTCACCTTGGACAGTGTGCTACTTACCTTTAGACTCTTAAGGTTGCTCCGTGGACTTCAAATGGAGAAAAAAAAAAGGGTGTTTTAAAATACCTGGGTGATTACCAGAAAAATAACATGACATGCAGGAGATAATAAAGCTCTGTCTTTACTGAATTGCAAGTTCAAGTGACACTGCTAATGAATGGTTTGGATGTTATCAAAGGAAACTTGTAAGCATGTTGCTGTTGTGGAAAATAGGAGGCAGTGACCAAATGTCATATGCAGTATTTGGTTGGTGAGTTAGAAAATCCTACTGTTTGCTAAAGCAATGTGTTGCTGTGTGTGCTGGCAGGGTGCGGCTAGAGGCTTTCTCCGACAACAGCGGGAAGCTGCAGCTCTCCCTGCAGGAGATCATAGAATGGCTGACAGCCAAGGACGAGGAGCTGTCGGAGCAGCTGCCCATAGGAGGTGATGTGGGAGCTGTCCAGCACCAGAGGGAGTTCCACCAGGTAATGTGGATAATACCTTTTCAGTACGCATTTTACAAGTAAGAAGACTTCATTATGCTCAAAGGGAAAATTAGATACACAGCTTATTCATACTGAAAAATGTATAAAGTTTAGCCAAACAAAAGCATAAACGTATATAAAATATGACAGAAACCAAATGCATAAATGGATTCAATAGAGTATTCTTTTATTATACGTGATGGAGGGGGTAAGATTCTTGCTATATTAAAGGATTTCCTTCTCAATTTTAAAAGCCATATATCTATGTCCGTATTACACAATTATAGAAATTATATTGGGGGCATCTCAGGGTCATGTGCTAAAAGGTCACTAACCAAACACTCTCCATGTTGCCTCATGTAGCACACTAAACCCCCCAAATGCCCCTGTTGTGTCATCGGTATGCATAAATCGCTTTGATCAGTAAAAAGTCCAGAAAACACTTAAATAAATGCTGCTCACACATGCTGTGTGATGTGTGGTTTTTGAGACAGTGTTTGCACTTTTTTTTCTCTACTTGATAAAAGCTAAAATAGTCCAGATTTGAATCAGGGGAATATTCTGGAATTTAATCTTCAGCAGAGCAGTAATAAAAGGACAAGGATAAGAACAGCGTGCTTGGAGTTTGCAGATAACAAGTCTCTATTCTGCCAGCTTTTGCAGATATCCGAGATATCGATCAAACCTGCATCTATTGTCCAGTTCGAATCAATACTAGATAACTGCAACTTTCTCCAAGTTTAGCTGTCATTGATACTATTGATGGAGGTGGTGTACACTGCAGGGTGCTAGGATCTCCAAAAGACAGTTGGTGAATACATAAAGAAACTGGTTTACTAACCAAGTGAAATAATATTAAAAGAAATTCAAGCTTTGAAACCGTCCTATCAAATGCAAGCTGTGCCAGCTTACTTTGTCTTGGTTCACTCAGGAATAGCTTAAACAAACTGTTCCAACTAACCAGGTTCATC
>VOQK01007229.1:49403-71478 GCA_015052645.1 Benitochromis conjunctus | reverse complement strand
TTTAGTAAAATTTTTTTTTTTTTTTTTTTTTAGGCTTACCAGACACAGTAGTAAAAGCCTTCTTACACATTCCATAATTCAATCAATATATCATCTATAATGTTGCTTACACTGGCCAGTTTTCAGTATGATGAGTGCATTTTGCTGATAATTCAAATATACTTCTATTCAAGTACGCTGTAGATTTACTGGGTTATTATTCAGCCGTTCATTTATTCCACCAGTGGGATTCTGTACTCTTTGTCTGTCATAATTTATAATCAAGTTGAGTACAAGGAAAATTATTTTTAGATCTTTCTTCAGAATATAAGTATTTGTGTCCTCTGCAGGCCTTGTCAGTACAATTTTACTGATTAGCGTTTTTAAATTAAACTCGTAATGATAAAACATCAGTGAATAAAACAAATTCTGTGGTGTCTGTGCCCGTGAAACGATTTGACAACTCGCTATTCATTAATTTATTTTTTTTAGAGTCGCGAAGAGTGACGAAAGCTTGCTTATGATTAAACATAAATGATAGGTGTGGCATATGCGATTATTCTTTTTGCTTTTGTGAGTCCGCACAGTATACTCTGTAGTCTACGTATAATGAACAAGACAGATAAAGAGAGAGATAATGGAATGGAGTTAATGGGAAAAGGAAAAAGAAATGCATATTAGTCATAATTATATTGCAGTTTCTCAGAATTACTTTACTTACTTTACTTTCTCCAAAAATCACAAAAAACATCAAATAATAAAATGGTTTCATTAAAAAAACACAAAGCAAAACAAAAACACAAAAACAAAAGAGATAAAAGAGAAGTAGATATCATGTAGTGGAAGTATTACCACAGAAAATTACTAAGACAGTCTATATTCAAGTACAGTGATATTTTAAGTTTATTTTTCGAGCAAACTGGCATAAAAAACAAATTCATATAAACTCTAAGTCTTAATCAGGGTCCACAGACCATATCTAACAAGTGTTCTTGGCTTTTGTTTGTTGTCATCATATCCATGCAGCAACTGCTTTCTTTCTTTTTAAAAAATAATTTAATCAATGCTCAAAACTATAGTTTGTAAAAACAGCATGGAACATTCATTACAATACCGTGTTCGGGGCATAGTGTGCAATCTACAAAAATAAAATATACATGTAATATACAGCAAATATTCGCGATTGGGATGGTTGAAGATTGTTTGTACACTTCATCTGAACCACCTGTTCAACTGCTCATTAATGCAACTAGTCAGTCACATGACAACAACCGAGTATATTTAGGCATTTACACATGGTCAAGATGACCTTCAGAAATTTAATTTAAAGATCAGAATGGGGAAGGAAGGTGATTAAAGTGATCTGGTGCCAAATATGGTCTTCCTAGTATTTCAGAAGCTGCTGTTCTACTGTGTAATTTCCCACACAACCATGTCTCGTGTTTACGAAGAATCATCAGAAAAAGAGAAGATGTTTCGTTGATAACAGAGGTCAGAAGAGAATGGACAGATTGCCATTGACCACAGTGGACCGCGTTTCTGATGTTAAACGTAGCACGTTACACACAGTGCTGGTAGTTAATGAAGTGGCCTGTGAGTATATATTTGTATGGAGGTATAAATTAAAAATACATTTCTCAAGACAATTTCTTTCACGTTTTTCTTCCTTTCATCTTAGATGATTTTCACCCATTGTTGGTATCAATTTACTCTTGCTATTGGTTAAATTAGATCATTAACAATAAGAGCAAATATTTCGGAATCATGTTTAAGAAATTAAATCGGTGTTGCAGTTGTGGTTAACCTTTGTCAGCTGTGACTCCCATTATAAATTTATGTTTTAGTGAGCGATTGTGTTTAGAAATTTAGCAATAAGAGAAAATGAGCTTTGCAAATTATGTTGAAGTAGGTAAAAAAATTACATGGAAAAGGTTTTGTTCAAAGAGCGATTAATTCAGTAAATTCATTCCACTGTGTTTGTTTCAGAGAATGAGATTTTGGTATATATATAAATAATAAAACTATTATATTATCAAAAAAAGAAGCTCATACAGCAGACCAATTCCTGTGTGTGCGTGCGTGCGCGTTCATGTATGTGTGTGTGCTTTTTAAGGCTTTAAAGCCAAGAGTTGTTTCTTCCTGTGACTGTGGGTGTGTGTGCCTCCACAGCAGGTTTATGTAGCAATATATTTCATGTAATACAATTACCATAACCTGATTACAAAATGTGGCAGCTATAATCCATTACAGAAACAATTATGAAAACACATTTATCAAGGTTTGAAGTCATGAAAATTCAGAGCTCACTTTTCTGAATATTGAAACTTGTTTTTGCACAAAAGGCATTTGGAACTGGTGGAATAAAATATATATTTATATACACCGCCTTATTGAAATGACAGCCTGTAAATTTGGATAAATGAGGTGTTTCACTGCATGCTCCATGGATTTTGATTGATTTATTTCCTCACACTGATTCCAGATTTTAATTGATCGGGTAGTTAACTTTAATATGTTGCATTTTCTGCAAAACCTCCAGACATATGGAAAGGACTTTGGAGCGTCTTCTTCAGATCCAGGCAGCAATGGAAGAGCTGGCAGGGGCCTTAGAGCAGGCAGAGGGGGTGAGGGATGCCTGGGAGCCTGTTGGAGACCTCTTCATTGACTCTCTGCAGGACCACATAGATGCTACCAAGGTACCAATCTGCAGTACACTCTCGGCTCTATTTTTCTCTTATCTCCCTCTCACTAATCTAAATTGGGTTTACCTGTAGAGTAACCTAATTGTCTCCTTTGAGATTATCGCCTCTGGCTATCCCTGAAAAAGCACACATTGTGACACTACGACATCTCACAAACAAAAATCAAAAAAGTGACATCCAGCTTTTTTTTTTCTTTTTTTTTTTAAATCCTAAAAACTGCAATGATGTGATCCTCCTGAATCAATAGATGATCTGTTTCAAGCTGTGTTCCTTTAAAATGATTGTTTTTTGTTGCCCGCATGCACATTCCTGCCAGAAAGGCTGTAATCTGACAGACGATGACAAGGACATGGCACTTCAAAATGACACTGCGATGTGGCAGGGGTTACAAATCTCAGCTGAATAGATGTTGTTAAACAAATGACAGGTCATTGGTTTAGTCATTACAGAGTACTGAGTTCTGTTGCCGCTGCCTGTAATTGTGTGGCGCTATTCATTAGAAGCGAGGGCACTTCACAATAATCATGTCACTGTTTGGACTCCTGTCACAGCCAGCACATGTTCAGCTCAGTCTTTAGGGCAGGCTTGTCAGTTGGCGTCATCTGAACTCCCTTGTGCTTACACATGGGTGCATGCACATACAAAAACAGACACATGGATGCACACAGGATGCAATTATAAAAGTACACTAGACACTTTCGCATTCGAATGTAGATCTACTGTCTGATCAACACTCAAAATCCAAATATAACTTTAATGTTATTCTTTTTATTTTGTACGCCTTTGATAGTCATTTTCACATTTAAACTGAGTTTAGCTTACATTTGGGATTGTGAAGCTTCTAAAAAGTCTAAAGCAAAGGTTTTCACACAAAATCATGAACACCAAGGGCATACAACCAACAATGCAAAATGCACAGGACACAGGCATCAGTATGCATGCATAAACTGCTGAAGTACTCACATTCCATCTTAGTTATTTTACAAATTTTCAGTTTTTCCCCATTTACACACTATAAAAAGGGGCTGGGGCTGGTTAAGTTTCAGTTCTGTACATTCTCTCCTCTGATCTTAAGACATTAAAATGTGGCTTTCTGCCAAATTCTTTCTAAAACAGAGCAGAGAGCTATAACGGATCAAGTTTCCATTGATTTTTTTATTTATTTATTTATTTAATTTAAATGTAGTTGGTCTAGACTGGATGTTTCTGGGTTGCTCTATGATTCCATCTTTGTCTGATGTTATTAAATATTTTGTATTTAATCTGTTTTCCCCCTCTCTTTTTCCACTACTCTTGTTTACATCCACCTCCCTGTGGTCTTCTGTTTTTCTTGTTCTCGCTCATGCTCCTCTAGTTATTTAAGGAGGAACTGACCCAGGTGAAAGAGGGCATGAAGCACATCAATGATCTAGCCCACCAGCTGGCAATCTCCGACGTCCATTTATCGATGGAGAATGCCCGTGCCCTGGAGCATCTCAACAGCAGATGGAAAGTGCTTCAGGTAGAGTTCACTGCTGGGTCCATAGTGCCCGTTTGACTCTGTCAGCAGCAGGTTGTGCAGCAGTCATATTCAAAGAGGACATAAGAGAGTGATTCCATGTGCAATGTTTGGGCTTCTAATGGTGTCTGCACTTCTGGCTTCCAACTGTTTTATGTTTTACACATCTTTTGAGCTTGTGAAGAACAGTGGTGTGCTTTTGGACATTGATGAGGGGCCGTGTGCGTGATGAAGAGTTTTGATTCCATTTAAGAGAAAGATCAGAGTATGTTTGCAGGCTTGAAGGATCAATGATGTATCTCTCACTTAACTCACAGAACGGTTAAAGGCACTGGATAACAACATCACAAGATTGGTAACTTTAAAGAAATAGTATAACATTTTTGAAAATATGTTTGTTTGGGAAAATATATCAGATTAGATCAAATTCATGGGCAGGCAGTTACTATATCTAAGTGAAAAGACTGAATGCAGAAATATAGCTATTTGATTAGTTAGAAAATCCACCAGCCAGCAGAGTACAGTGTCATTATACATTACTGTCTGTGTATGACTTTAATACAAAAGTTGCCTTAAAATTATTAAGCTGTTTGGATGTGTTGGTAAGTGTATTTTGAACTTTAGAGGCAATCTAGTTAGCGGTTTTCATCGTCTGTATACAAAGTTATGGCTTGAATCTTAGAAACCTCAGGAGAAAATAAACACTCTTACCATTAAAATGTACAATATTTATTGAATGTGTTAAATGAAACTATGGTGCACTTTAAGTTTTAGTTTTCTCACTGTTTCAGACTGCCATTAGTTTGCAGTGACTTTGTTTTTTTTTCTTTTCCCGCAGAATTAAAAATCAGTTTCCAAATTCTTACTAATAGTATATATAACTTGGCTAAATGAGTGTTGGATTTGCACTGGGAGCATGTGAATGTATGAAATCCTAGCAGTCTTGACATACGAATCACAATATGAACCTCCTTTATGAACATCTGTTGTTTTTCCAGTGGCATTTCGTTCCTGCGATCGCTCGCTTTTTCTTTGTCTCTCTCTCTTTTTACGGGAGCTCAAACTAAGGAAATGAGCAGAAATTTAGATAGCACACATTTGTTATGAAATATGTTTAATGGTCACAATTATTTAGAGTCAATCCTAACCTTCATAAGCTTAAGAGCCCCAAAGCATTTGTAATTGAAGGCATAACAATTGGAAAAAAAAGTAATGAGTGCCTCCTACCCATTTGGAGGAGGATATAAAACCTCTTAAGAAGCTTTAAACCTTAGGGGGACTTCCTAAAACATGTATTGTTTCTTTTATTTTTAGCATACAATTTTTTCATTAACAGTGATTTTGTCTTTTCTGTGAAATCAATCATAAAATAAGAAGGAAAAGAAAACTAAACCAACACCCATGCTGTAAGATACTCATTTGTGGAGTTGTTTCTCCTCTACGTTTCCTGCTTTATATATTATTCCCTTCTGGTTTTTTTAATCGTAGATTTCATATCTTCTATTTTTTTTGTTTTTTTATTATTTTTATTTGCTACATGTTGATATAGAAATCGTGAGAAAGTGGGGTTCACAACATGCAATGAGGAAATTAAGAAGTTTTTTTTTAAGTTTAATGTGTAAGCACTGTAAAGATGTCAGAGAGAGTTTTTGTCCATGGAACTGTTAATTCTAAAAATTAGCAGCACTTGATAAAGTGTGACCACCTCTATAAAAGCAGAAGTTTTGACAGTTTCCTGGTCTGTAGCACTGCTGTGCGTGTTAACTAAAAGCCAGGAGTGGGCACCCCATCACTACCAGTCCAAGCTCAGTACCTGGGTAACCTTGCAGTCACTGAGTTGCATATGAAGTCCTCTGTATACCCATTCTATAGTCAGATGTGAGGCCATTTAACCAACAGCTAAATGGCCAAAATCGTGTCATGCAGCAGGACAATGTTCCCAAGAACAGCAGCAAATTTGCAATACGTTGATTTTTAAACATTTTCATCCATTCTTTTGCTTAAGCCCAGTCAAAGTCCAAACCTCGACCTGATTGAGATGCTGTGGCAGATCCTTAAAGGAGCTGTGCATAAACAAATGCCTGCAAAGTTAAATGAACTGAAACAACATTATAAAGAAGAAAATGAAACAATATTAAACACTTCTGTTTTAAATTATATACTTTTGCTAGACTTTTGTCCTCACATGATCACAAATGTTTGCAGCGATTTTCACATTTCGAGAAATCTTTAATTTTATTCACTCTAATACTCCATTTCACTTTAGCTGTCTGTCAGTGGTGTCACAGCCTTTACCCAAGCCAGCCATCAAGCTAATGTGTACTAATGGTATTCCATATTGTTATAACAATATCCTGCATGGTTATAGTTATTTTAGTGACATTGTGGTGGAATGGATTCATAGCATAAATCTGCAGTATATTATGTGATAAGATCATGTCAGTGTCGGGCACGATTGGTAAGAAATGTTTTGCACATGTTGTGGAATCTCTACCACCAACAACAGAGTCTGTCTTGACTGCATACAGCAGCTTTACCCATCTGATGGCGTTACTAATAGGAAAAGTGTGCAGTGAGTGTACATCAGTGCACCAATGAGATGAACATATATTTGAACCCGTGCACTTAAATGAAGAGGGTAATTCATCAGTGCCATGAAAGCATTTACTTTTAACCCCCTTTAAAAATTTAACTGAACTTGGCTTGCTCTCAGTGCTTAGCAGAATGCTCAGTTGATGCATTATCTACTGTGCATTACTTTAACTGCAGTGTTTTTCAAGCACAGGCTTTACCCACCATCAGTAACCTAGTAACACTCCTGCAAGCACAACAAAACCCTCTCAGCCTTCACTGCATCTCTTGTGAGAACATCCCCTTCCCATTAGATAACTGTCATGACACCTCTTCCACACCCTAACATGATGATTGCCACTCCAGCCTCGCTTCCTCGTGAGCTGTCTCCACTCTGAGCGTGATGATTTTCAGTGTCTGTTAAACTATTCCTAGAAGTTAATTCCTAGTACCCACTTTGCACGCTCGCTGTGACTTGTCTCAGTATGACTTTCAGATTGCCTCCGTGGCTCTGAGCACTTCATGGACAGAACAAAACAAAACAGAACAGACCACTATAGAGAAGCCGTGTCTTTGATTTGTCAGCAAGAGATTTTTTTTTCCAGGCTCTCTCTGGGACTGAAGCAAATAACAAATAAGCAATAATAATGCAGCCTGTGAGAATCATGAGTCAGTGCTTTCTAAAGATTTTCTCAATAACTAGGCAGAAAACATGTAGGTAGATGCTCTATGGCAATGATTGTCTGTAAGTTAGTCCACCCACCATGTTGGTACAGAAATATCTCATCAAAATAAGTTGTGTTGTTTCCCTAACTCTTTCCCTTTTATGCACCTCAATGTAGCATTTACACAACTACTCAATGGGTTACCACTTGTTTAAGTAAGAACAGAGATGCTTGCAATACTATAGACTGTCATTGAAATGCTTTCAATCAATCCCCTATACTAATTCTAAGCATGTAATCCTAAATATGGTTTAATTTTAAATGTGTTGTCAGTGAACGATGAGACTCAGAACCAAATAGATTAGGTGGGTGGGTGACCCAACAAAGCTTCAAAAATAGCA
Source organism: Benitochromis conjunctus (assembly GCA_015052645.1). Taxonomy (NCBI): domain Eukaryota; kingdom Metazoa; phylum Chordata; class Actinopteri; order Cichliformes; family Cichlidae; genus Benitochromis; species Benitochromis conjunctus. The sequence goes on along the minus strand of VOQK01007229.1, from coordinate 63,662 downwards.
AAATAGATCCAAAATCTCTGCAAAAATGCAAATTTGATTTCCAGCAGCAGTTCAATTGAGATCTTAGTCAGTTACCCTCGTTTATTGACAAAATGGTAAAATATTCAGATAGGTCTGTATGCAGACATGTTTTAATGTAGAGAATATACTCCCTAGAATCGGTAATACAAGCAGTGGGTGTGTGGGTGTAAAACACAGCTTGTACTTTGTTATCAGGTACCATGCCATTGTGATTTGTCTTTTTAGTGTTTGATCCAAGATACTCATTCAGTTAAACTAAATAAGTTCACTGGCCTTTGCTTGAAAACCAGTAAGATACTCCCACACGGTCTTCATTTATATACATTAGTAGCCTACACTGCTTCTGCTGTCGATGCATTTTTTCTTTAATAAGAGTTAATGGGAGACGTTTAGATGATTGTTTAAAACGTTCACATGTGCCGAAAACCCCAGTCATCCATTGTCACACAGCTAGCATTTCCATAGTAACAGGGGTAAAGCTGGAGGCTGGAGGGAGAGATGAGGTCCACACAAACCAGCTTTTTTCACCCACAATAAACATGAAGAAAAAACAAAACATTAAAACATACTAAAAGTGCTATCTCTGACAGGTGGCATTAGATTGCAGCAGCACTCAATAATGTTAACTCACAACCATTTACACACTACCGATGGTTTACCCTCCAGCCCTGCTGTTCAGATTGGGCAGCCTAATCTACGAAAGAGATTAAATGTTCACATTATACTGCTTGGTGCAGCATCACTGCAAATGCTTTACCAATCTGTTTGTCAACTACTCACATCACTCTCCCCCTACTCATAAACACCACCCCTAGATACCTGAACTCTTCCACAGAATTCCTCCGTTTCCCACTTAGAAGTGTTAATTCTCATCACCATTCACTTTCCACTTGGCTCCAAACTGCCCCAGTACAAGTGAGAGGTTATGGTTTGATGAAGCTGACAGAACCACAACATGTACAAAAGTCAAAGATGGTGTGAGACCATTGGGAATCTTCAATTGAAAATGCAGTAGAGGGAGTAAGTCATCATAACCTGAATTTAAACAGTTTAGTTAATTGCTTACACAGAGATTTCACAGTTAAAAAACTTGTTTTTTCCTACTGGCACAACCAAACCTAACAAACTTATCAACCATCAGTAAATCATACCTAAGTGTATGTAGCCATTTCCTAACCATTACGGTGTTCAAAAAGTACAAAATCAAATGCAAATCTTGATGTGTTTCCTCGCTACTCTTTTAAGAAGTATTGTTTAGTATCATTGCATTCTTATATTAGATTCTTACATTAATTACGTTCTTATTCAATTTGATCTATAAAGAAAGAGCAGGGTTTGGCTTATCCTGCTCCTAATTTATGTCCTTTTGCATAAATTGTAAAAAGAGTCTCCATGCACAAGTTCTTTCACAGCAACTATTTCTGCTACGTATATCTTTAAAGCAGCTATGTGCTGCACAGTTTGTGTGCCCTGTGGTCTTTGATTTAGGTGGTTAAATGAAGGTAGATGAAAGCTTATAATCTTCTCTGATGATCAATGTGGTAAGCAGATTTTGAGTATCCATAGACACCAGCAGATATTCATCTTCCAGATTTTAGATTGCTTTCAGATTTTCTGTGGTTGTACTAGGTCCCAAGCAACATATGAAGAGAGATATGTTAAAAATGAGAGAAAATCATATCAATCTTGTTTGAGCGACCTAGCTTGTACTTCAGTTGATCTGCTGTCTCTATGCATTCACAGTATTAAAATAAGGGAGTTAAGATGCACAGATGTGGTATCCTGGTGAGGACTAACGATCTTGTAGGGTCTTAGCGTACAATATAAAGCACCTATTGATGTGATTTGGTGCTTTATAAATAAAACCTGAATTTAATTCAATTAATTTCAAATAAATGGAGAAACCTCCTCCTTTGTCTCCCTTTCTGTGTCACGTTTTGCTGTCTTAATTAAAATGATAAATTGTAAATCCCAGCAACATCCTGTACCCTGTTTATTTTGGCTGGACTGACGCTAGCAAAATTTGATTTGCTAATATTTGTCGATCATGGATAATTTAGTCATTTGTCTTCCTTATGGCAACCCAAATTGCCTGTACAGCAAATAGATTTTACAACACAGAACAGTTGGCAGTTATATCTCCTCGGCACATTGACAGTGCTCTATATTAGTCCCAACCAATTCAAATCACACTCCAGAGTGTGTGTTTTTTTTTCTAGTAGGGGGGCAATGATATGTGTACACTGAGCTATGTTAACTTAATATATATCTATCTTTACAAATTTTATCCCACTGCAGGTGCATCTTGTTGGAGTCTAACAGTCTCCCACTCTTTTCTTTTTCTCAATTTATCTGTCTACCTCACGCAGAGTGGATTTACCTCCCATTGTTTGAGGATGCGTTTCAACATCCAGCTGACAATGATTCAAGTGCCAAATCCAATATATTTCAAATAAACCAGGATTAGGCAGACTAAATCCCATTTGGTGGGAAACATAACTGATGAAATGTTTTTACAAAAGCAGTGGCAAACTTAATTTTGTCAACTCCACGGTCTCCATGATTATTGACGCAACACATGTGAGCTGTTGCGCCCGTCTATCTCTCTCACTCATGTCATCCTCTTTTCCTCCAGCTCTTTTTTTTCCCCCCCGCTGCACTGACACTGCATCCAGAAGCTACTGCTCTCGTTTCAACAAAACATATTATTTTCTAATATCAGTCTTCATTTCCTACCTGGTGCTCTTCAAAGGCTCTCAAAGTCCTTCTAAAGGAGCAGCAGATAAAAAAAGACATAATTTATATTCCACAGTTAACTAATGGAGGAGAAGCAGGTGGGCTGTGCGTGTGCATTTCTATTGTGGGGATTTTGTGGTGCAGGGACGAACAGCACGATTCCCTTTGATTTGACTTTGCATGTGTGTGTTTGCGTGTGTCCACAGGGTTCCATAGAGGAGCGGCTGAAGCAGCTCCAGGATGCACATAGAGACTTTGGCCCCGGATCGCAGCACTTCCTTTCCAGTAAGAGCCATTTTCTGCTATTTGAAGTTGGTGCCTCACGTTGCACCATTCTGTACCACCCTGTGCCGAGGCAGGCGAAAAGAAGCCTAGGTGTATTACAGTTTAATGGTGATAAGGCTATTAATTGCCGTGTTTGTGTGTGCCCGCGCTGGGCTGTGTGTGCATTTGGGTTAGAGGTGGAGCTGGGAGGCTTTTGTGCATCTGTCTTTATCATCTCTAGCACGCTGCTGTGATGAGCATTCCCGGTGAAGCTCATCACAAGAGTCATTGCTCTCATTTGAGCAGAGATACATATTTGTGAATTCTGTCTTTTCTTTTACCTACTGCTCTTCAAAGACTACAAAGGAGTAGCGGGAAGGTAGGGGTGGGGGTGGGGCTGTAGGGGGCTGAAAAATGTGATTTACCTTGCCTAGTTTAAACTGATGAAGTGAAAAGGCTGAATGATGCAGGGATCTCGCTGTGCGAGTGCATCTAAAGTGTTGGTGTGTACTTGTGTGTCTCCAGTGTCCTCACCAACCCCATCCAGATTTACTGCTGTCACGCTGGATCAGAGATGCCACACTGGGGCTTATATAGCACTACTTCACTGCCAGCTCAGCCCACTATGCCCTGCAGAGATGTCTGGGTTTATGTCTATGTGGTTTTATGCACCAACATGCCTATATTTCAGCTTGTTTCATATTCATATAGAACATGGCCATGCATCTATATGCACACAAGTTCTACTGACACAAAACTGTTAAGTATTAAGAATATTCAAAATAATTGACTTTGTGATTCCTTAGGAAAAACTGTATTGTATATAGTAGAGCTGCTTAACATTTTCCCAAAAGCAGATATTTGAAAAAAAAGAGGTTTGTCAAATTTGTCAAATAATTATGTATTATTTACACTTATGCCAAGGCGAGTATATTTAGTCTTCATAGCGTAATTAGATTAGACCCTGTAGTGGAGTACTTATAGTGTGCTATTAGTACCTTTACATCAGCAGTGATGTGTATCTTATGTGTACTGTGATCAGCTCAATCATTAAAACCACCTGCCTAGTGTCGTTCCCCCTGTGCCGCCAAAACGGCTCTGACGCACTGAGGCGTGGACTTTATCCTGAGATGTGTCTGGCATGGAGAAGTTGTCAGTGAGTCCTTTGGGTCTTTTAAGGTGCAGGTGGGGCCTCCGTGTATCAGGCCTATTCTAGCGATTAAAATGTGATCTGGGAAGTTTTGAGATGAAAGTCATTCCAGATGTTTGTTAGGGCCACTACTACTGTGCTGTTGCTTTGAAAGAGTTGTTACGGTGAGTGTAGATGTCCAAGTAACAGGATCCAGGATCCAAGGCAACATTTTGCATTCTCACAAGATGATCAATTATTGACTTCACCTATGTGCTGGTGATTTTAATGTTTGGCTGTTTGGTGTGTTTAATAGATACAGGGCACACAAGTCTGCACAGTACCATGTCATTGAACAATAATGGGCAGTGACATGGACTGTTGTTGGGTATTGTCTTCGCACCCTCTTTGATTCTTAGCTGAACCTCCTGTGGTTTAGTTTGGGGGGACCGTTAAATGCTACAGTCACCCCGTGTCACCGTCTTCTCTACCTCCAGTATTCTATTACGCCGTGCCAAACAAACCAATACTCTGTGGAAATCCCACACAATAGACTTGTCTCTTTGGCTGTACTGTGCCTGTTTAGCTCTGTTAAGAAGGTCTGAATGGATATGGTGTCTGGACATGCTGACAGGGACAACTGTGCACAATGGCTGTTCATGCATGACATCCCTATTTCAAAATTGATTTTGTCTCTCTGTATTTGCACAGGTTCAGTGCAGATACCATGGGAGCGTGCTATCTCCCCAAACAAAGTGCCCTACTACATCAAGTAAGTGCAACGTCACGGTTAGTGTCTGTGTTGTCAGAGCAAATGTACTTTTTCCATGGCAGGTTAAGTAGTTAGATCCAAATTGGGCTCATTTGCTATTTTTCAAAGCTGGTAGACATATTGCATTTTTACCAGTGGTACAGTATTTTAAGGTCTGATCTTATAGGTATGGCCAAATGTTTGCAAGTTCTGTGCTCACTTTTTGCAGAACAAATCACAGAAACCTTAGTCAGTGCTGTCTGTTTACAATGCAAGACGAATGCCTCGTCAGACAAAACAGACAAAGGCAGCGATGCTTTGTGCAGTTCTGCTAAAAACAGAAAGTAAGAAAGAAAAAATATGGAGACACTTGCAGATCAAATGTCATTCACTACTATGTAGACACGACCCATTCAATATAACTCCAACAATGGTAGAACATGCTCTTTACAGTTTCTGGCGATAATCACTTAAGAAGAGCTGACCAAAAATTCTGACATGCCGGGAATACACAGGATTAAACACTGATCCCTCAGGCCATAGCCAGCCACTGGGAATCACTCAAACTGGAATCAATCTGGCAGAAAACAATGGTAGAATTTAGTTAGTTAAAATTTGGTTTCTTGAAGTAAACTGTTTCTATATAAAACCCCTGTTACCAGGTGTTTCTTGCTTTCTATCTTTTCTTATTTTTTATAGCTGAGATCTACAGTGAGAGAAAGAACAGCTGAATACAGTTTGTTCAGATGTAACAAACTAATCAATTCTTTGAAACATGAAGTAGTACCTGCATCATAGTTCCATGATTACACTGAATTTGCATACTGATTTTATTTCCATTATCGCGCTTATGTAAAATGTTTCCTTGTTTGGGTGTTTTTTTTTGTTTATGTTTTTTGTTTTGTTTTTACAATGACTAATCAGTTGTGACTGATGTATCTGCTCCAGCTACATCAGTGTCAGTCAACATGAAAGCTGCAATAGAAAATCACTTTATGCTTGTCATGTCAATCACATACTCAAGCAATGCCTATGTCCTCTTCACTTGTCGCTATTTTTGTGGTAGAGAAACAGCTGGGGGAAAAAAAGAAGCCATCAGCCATACGCTCAGACCTTTCGAATCACTGAAGGAAATAGAGAGATGTGGGCGGCATTAAGAGGTCTTAACTGCAAAAACCAACCAATGCCTAGACATGTATTTTTTTTTCCTATAATAAACTCTCTTATAACATCCACTCTGACCATAGAGACAGAAGTGTTCCTCTTGAGAACGATTGTAGAGAGAGAAACTAGTTTTTCTGTGTCAATTTGGGATAATGTATCCTTTGTTTGAGAAAATCCATCATACGGAATATAATAAACCTTCATTAGGTTACACGCAAATGCTTTCACATTTCATAAATCTTTCCCATTAGCCAAATATTTGTTAAAGAGTGGATAAACTCTAAACGATTAGGAAGAAATTCTGTTGTGCCACTGTGAGCCCTGTTTGCCCGAGGACTCATTTATCTGTTTACCTCATCAATACTGTTTATCTTTGGAGTGTTATAGATTTCATCATTGAACCGTGGATATGTTTGTTTAGGAGTTGTGTTCATACACTATTGTATATGTATTGCAAACATTGGTACAGTTTGTTCTCCTGAAAGTATTTGTCTTCTTAATCATTTGAAACAAAGCTTCATGGGTTTTGCTTTAGTTCGCTAGTCAGTTCTTTATGGGCTATATTACTATTCCAGTGGGAGTGGAAGTAGCATCTGAGTAGCACTCCTCTGGGTACCAATCAGTGAGTGCTCGCACAGGTAAAACGATGAGCACTGCCCTAAAAGCCTCCTGGGTCCTGGGCTGGCAGACTTCCTACTTTGGAGTTTCCCATTTATTTTCCTGTGCTTGTCCTTTCTATTGAATCTGTTTTATAGATGCTACATTTTCTACATTTATATGTTCCCATCAAGCCAGTCTTGGGAGAGCAAAGTGGTGTAAATGTATTTTCTTAATGCAGATATGAGTTGGATTTTATATTGTTTTTCTGTGGAAAGTCTTTAAGTTACTATTATTAGGTTTCCAGGAGAGCTGTAGTGTAACAAAACCTATCACTTCTGGTGTCTGCTCTTTCCAATCCTACAGTCTTTTGTCTTATCCTAAATAATGGTCACTGTATTCTGCCCTCTGTTTCTCCTTTTTAGCTCTCACTTATTACTCTTTGATCTCACTCCTTTTGCTGTCTGCCACACCTGCAAGACTCTACCCCTTTGGCTCATTTGTACTCCATTTTTACCTTGATCTCTCTGGCCTGAAAATGTGTACCTCCATTCTTGCCTTCCTAATGAAATCTTCTGCCTTGTTTTTCCCCCCTTTTACTGTCAGCCATCAGGCCCAGACAACATGCTGGGACCATCCAAAGATGACAGAACTGTATCAAGCGTTGGGTGAGTAAGGAGACAATTAAAACACCCTCTTGCTCATTCGTCCAGGAACCCCACTGGGCTGCAGCAGAACCAGTAATACGGCACCACCGGGCTTCATCTTTGAAGGTCCTGTCATACAGCTCATTAAGGGACCTTTATTTCAAACACCTTAGGGACTACATCGCTACTGTCATTAACCTGCAAGGCCCAATTTGCCAGCGCTGTGATTGCTTCTTGCTTAGCCTTTAATTAATTGTGATTAAACGACATCGTGTATTTTACCGTTAATCTGATGTGACACGGGGAGCTTGCAGGGGAGATAGGCCCGCTGTCAGATACACGTGTTCAGCTTAGAAAAAGGCATGCATGCACACAGACACACAGACAGATAATAATATTATTACAGTAAACTACTAATGATTTCTGCAGTGGTGTGATAAACGGGGGGACAGATGATGTCTAATTTCTCAGTGGTATAGTGGAGTCATGCAGGATGAGTTTGTTTTCTCTCGTCTCTCTAATCTCTCTATCCGTCTCTCCTTCTATTAGCGGATCTGAACAACATAAAATTCTCAGCATACAGAACGGCAATGAAGCTGCGACGGGTTCAGAAGGCTCTGAGACGTATGTACAGTATTTCATCGAGGCTATTTTCTGTCTGCTGTGCTGAAATGGCTGGTTAAGTGATATACAGTTATCCCGCACCATCACTAATCCACTGTGACAAGCTCTCTTCAGGAATGAGATATAATGATTAGCTGCGGCATGTTTCTTTATTCGGTTGTCGAAAGCGTCAACGCTCTTTTGTACCCTACATAGAAATGTGGTTGAAAATATTCTTTGCATTTTCCTATACTGTCAGCTTTGAAATGCAGCAATTAAAAGTACTGAAAAACTCAAGAGCCACGAGAACTACTCTACCGCCAGATTCCTTCCTCATTTTCATCACGACCTGAATCGTTAGCATTCTGGGTAATTAGCTATTAATTGGTCCATTTGAGTTACATAATAGGAGGCAATTAGTTTTTGCTGCATGGTTGAAGCTTGATTGTATGCCCCTTCAGGGTCAATACCTCCAACACGGCCTTTCTTTCTTGCTTTCTTTTTCTTCTTCCCTACATCTCATCCATTTCCAGCATCTGTACAGTACTCGAACTCCCCTGACCACAGACCTTCTCGTATTGGTCCTTAAAAGTGCCCAGTTCCACACCTATTCAGTTATTCATGTTCAGCCTGTTTTTCCACCTTCACTACCTTCATTTACAACTTCCTTTCAACCTTCTTTCCCTTCTAGATCCCAAGTTCCTGTAATAGGAACTCAGCATGCATGGAGCACTCTAAAAGCCCCTTTTCAGTCACTTTCCCACTTCCTTTCTCTTGCCCGCTCTCTTATCTCTCACTCCTCCGGTCTACTAGTTGATATCGTTACAGAACTTAATTGCCAGGCTGCGCTGATAACTGCAGAATTCTCGCTCTTTTTTTCTCTCTGCACACACCTTGAATGATTGAGTAGTGCTGTATAAGAAATACATTTTAAGGTGATTCCCTCCCAACCTTTAAAATACTACTGTTATCTCACTCTGTTCTACCTCATTATCATGCTATCCAATTATACCTGGCATCAACGGACACCCTTTTAACGCCACTGTTAGGGATGGGCCATCAAATTAGTTTAGAAGAGCGAAATCAAATTTGTGTCACTGCTCTTGAAACATCTGGTAGGCCTTAAGTGGGCAAAAAGGGTGAATAAGCACTGCTGTCACCCATGCTCTCGTTTGCTGAGGTGAGGATGATGATCCCGCTGTGGCTGTATGTGTGTTTGAAAGTGAATGTGTGCTCAAGTTTAGGCTTAAGCTCATGTACACATGCTTGTAAACATAACACAATATTGTACCATATATATGTCTCTAAATAAATATGCGTTCTTTTTTAGTGGATTTAGTGGCACTGAGTAGCCTTGTGGAGATGTTCCGGGAGCAGGAGCTGCAGCAGGCAGATCATGTGATGGATGTGGTTGAGGTGATTCACGGCCTGACAGCTCTGTATGAGAAGCTGGAGGAAGAGAGGTCCGTCCTGGTTAACATTCCACTCTGTGTTGATATGTGTCTCAACTGGCTGCTCAACGTCTATGACAGGTGAGTTGGTTGAAGCAAGTCACAAGTGAAATATATATTAAAACTTACTTATGTTAAAAACTGCAGCAGGTATCTTTATCTTTTTTTCCAGCTTTAAAGGTTTTCTATACCAGCGGCTAATCAAGTTACTGTCTATTCAACCAGCAGACATACTTTGTAGTTGGATTCTTGTTCCCTGACAAATTTATATCCAGTGTTAATCTGCCTTTAACGTTTTATCATGACTTCTATTTCTGTGTTATATTTATACTGATTAATCTAAGTAAAGGGTTTTATAAGGCAGGTGGATATATGTCACTGATCTTGTTGGTTAATTAAGGGGAAACTGTCGAATTTGAAAGTATTAATGCAAAATTTTTTATTTTTTTTTAAGTTCTTAGACAAGGTAGGAGTGGAGTTAAAACAAAGTGAGCTTAGAAAACTAATACGAGACCACACCTGAATCTCCAACCGGACTGTCAGTAGTCCCTTTGCCTCATGGGTAATGCTGGTAGCAAGTATTAACAAGGAAGAATAATGTATGGAGGGAAAAGGTCAGTATTCATGCAGTGTAAAGCCAAAGCAGTGCAGCATTTTTATTAGAAATGACACATTCATTTCTGTCATATAATGCTCATAAAGTTTCATATTATACCCACAGTTCAGGATATTTTAAGTCACTGCCAAGCTCATATAAACAAAACATCAACAGTGAAATATCAGTATCCTTGCAATATAGGCAGTGGTTGCTCGAAGCACAGTGTTGCTGAATGTCCATGAATGAGGGGAAACTGTGGGTTTTATATTGGCTATATGGGGCTCTATGGATTTAATTCACATAGCAGCTGTAAATCACTTAGATTGTTGTTTGCTTTTGTTTTTTATTTTCCATCTGGAATATCACCTACTCTCTAGTGGATTCTTACTTACAACGACTTGATGCTTTATGTAATTCTTAATGAGCAGGATAGTATTAAAGGCTTAAAATGGGTCTAGCATGACCATAATACACAGCATGCCAATCCTTTATCAGGATTTTGCAGAGCCAGGTCTCATTCAGCACTACTCTTATTGCATTAGGTCACTAGACGTAATAACATTGATTCACTAGCTGGGCCCACATCCTCATTTTAGGTTTGACAGCATTTTAGTAAGTAAAGGTGAATGGCTTGGACATGAATTGAGCTGCGGTTTGGGGAAGGCCTTGAAGGGGACTGGCGGCGGCTCCCAGGCCTGGCAGCGGCTCCCAGGCCTGGCAGATCCCCGTGTACTAAATAGAAGTGAAGAAGTTAAAGAGTTGAAAAGGGGAGGGAGGGAGGGGCACATAAATGAGAATGAGCAGCTTGTAGAACTGGGGGAATCTTTATAGATGAGAACCGAAGGAGCGTGTTTGGAGGCGTGGTCCCGCTCCTGAATTTCCAATACTTAATCTCCAATAAAATTAAATAAATATGGTACACACTGCATGCACAGTCACTGTTAGTGATGTCATAACTTACTAAAAAATCTATTTTAAATAATTTGTCATTGTCATACGACAGTCTGTTTGCACATTGACTTAACCACAAACATCTGTAAACAGCTACATCATGACGAAACCTCCAATAACACTGTCCAGGCAGCGAGCCATTCATCCCCTCCGAGACTCAGTCGAAACAAATCCTCTTTGACACAAACACTCACCCATCTTTGTTCCTGATTGACTATTTTCTGCTGCTCTCCGAAGAGAAAACCCTTAGAGCAGACTCAGAAATCCAGGGATAACCCCACGAGGACTGTAAATGCGATCTGTAGCTCTTAACTACTTGCTGCTAATGAGAGACAATCAGAGACTTTACCCTCTGAATAAATTCCGGTAATTGCTTTTTGTTTTCCAATAGATAGCAGCAGGGAATGTGAATGAGGTGTGTGTATGTTTGTGTGACCATTTTAACAGTCGTTTTCTGTCAGTGAAATGTGTCCTACAGTATATCGCAGCATACATGTGTCCTCTAGAGACATGCCGCACTAGCAAGGTGAGTAGGAGTGAAGTGTCGCCTGAAGAGCAGCGCTGGGGTACATATTGAAGATGGCATGTGGCACACAGCAGAAAGTGCGTGAGAGGAGTTGACAGCCAGTTGTCGCCATGTGCTCTAATTTCAGCTCTGAATCTAATAGGGTAATGAATACTCCATGTGACTGTAGTGGTCTAGCTTGAAATAATCTCTCTACCTTGCGTTTTGACCTATTGGTGAATTAGAAACTGTGTCTCATGTCTGTCCCTGTTTCTAGCACATCTATAGCATCAATATTTACTTCTGAGAATTGAACGCCTTGATTCAATTTCATACATCATTGATCTGATGTTCTCTGATGAATATGATGTACTTGATTTCTCACTTAGCGATTCAAATGTTAATTTGATAAGCCCGGTTTGTGCCAATGCTGCTCAGATCGGCACTAAATTCTTTCCGGCTGCGTTGGCGACAGAGCTGCGAAAAGTGTTGGGTGTGTCGTCCCCTCAGATCAAAGTATGGTAGCTTAGATTAAATTTTTATTTTTTAAATTTCAAACTAAGAAAAAAAGTGGACACACCATTGTCCATCTCAATGGCTTTGCTACTTGCAGTTGATTATTGACTATTATTTCAGCTTGGGGCGGCACTTTTGAGGTTCACTGAATGTGAGGGTGATTTATGTACGTGTTTACGCTAGAAGCATGCACATGGCTCTAAGTGACATTGTGTTGTATATGAGCTTGTTATTGCTCTTCTGGGCATAAACCGATGGACACGATACTTCACCGAGTCCCAGTAGTGCCTTTAGTTACTCTGATTATGTTCTAATACAATTTCACACTACTGCACTGACCTACACTCCACTTCTTTGACCCATGTAATTCCTCCACACTTTGTCTCTCCCAGCAGGGCTCAAGCAACGTATGAATTTATTATCATGACCCAGTGCACCACGATTTGAGATTATTCACCATTCAGAAACTGTCGCATTTTAATACTTTTTTTTTTTTTCTTCGCTTTCCTTTCTGCAGTGCTCGAAATGGCAAAATGCGAGTTCTCAGCTTCAAGATGGGATTGGTGACCTTGTGCAATGCAGACGTCCAAGAGAAGTACAAATGTGAGTCTGATGCTCGCTCATGTGCCTAATGCATCTCCTCAACTGCAAACAATGAGCCAAAACAAAACAGCCCTGATTGCCAGTATTACATAAAGACATCCACTTAGTCTAATGGAGGAAATGACTCTGCCTCCATTATGGAGAAGGCATTTTTACTTGTACAAAGTACATCAGGAGGCTTAAAAGGATTGCTTGCCAAAGACACCATTCATGCACGCTCTCTCCATGGCTCTCATTCATTTTTTCACAGGTCAGCTAGGAAGGATCTTAGGATCTTCCTACATCTTTTTTTGACCATAAATTAAACTGTAATATTTAATAGTGCTGCTCAGGAGGTTCAGGTCATCTGCTAATCGGACGGTTGGTGGTTCAATCCCTGCTCCAGTCTGCATGCCAAATATCCTTGGGCAAGATACTAACCTCAAGTTGCTCCCCATTGTGTGCAATCTGTGTGACAGACAGACAGACAGACAACATTTACTGCTCTACTATAACCACAGTTTACAAGTAAACCTTTATGTATTGGTAAAATAGAGAGGGAGCATTTGAACTACGATGGTTGGAGCTGGAGCAGCTTGTAGTTGATACAGGATTTAAAAAAGAAAACGCTCACACTCTCCTATGCCTATATTATTTATGCCTGGCATACCATCTGTGTCAGGTCGAAGACTGAAAGATAACAGATTTGCCTACAGTGGTCCCAGAGGTGAGTTAGCCCCCCTTTTTTAGGTTATGGAGGCTCAACCAATCTATAATTTCTCTTACTGAGAACTCCATATGTCACTAAATTACTATTTTCAAAATAATTGATAGATAAAAGTAAACATAAATAAATAATAAATAAAAATTGCATCAATCTTGACAAACAAATTCTGGAAAGCATCCTACTTGTGATTACTACTCACTACTCAACCTTCTAATAACTGAAATACAACTTTATTTTAAGTTTTCAGCACTCTCAGTGTTATGTTTAATATATGGTACCTCGATTATGTCTATTGGCGTTTGTATCAAGAGCATCTTTTAACTGCAAAGTGAGAAATCAAGAACATAAAGTTTTCAACCAACGCAAACATGCTCTTGTGCAGTCCTTCAAAATCCCGACCGCATGTTACATGATGTGGATAAACCTGCGCATCGATCAAATGCTGATTGGTCAACAAGTTGTTCAGAAAAGTGGAATTGAGCAACAGTGGAGTTCACCAGGAATGAGAGAAGTGTAAAAAACACAAATCAAAGGTCAGGAAATACAGTATCAAAAGTACAGACGGTGGCTGCAGTGAACACTTTTTCATTGTTTTTACCCCTCATCTGTAAAAGCTAATGGGGTGTTGTCATCAGCCGTCTTTGTCCCATGAAACAAACCCAGTTTTACTACAAAGTTTGCAACATTTGCAAGCTGCACACTTAATATCTTGCATTCTCCATAAATCATGACAAAAAACTATTTTTTTTAAATCAAACAGCTCAGTGTTTGACTTTGACTTCAACACACCACAGTTCTAATTATGAGGTGTACATGGTGCAGGCTGTTTAACATGCAGGTGTTATGGGCAAGAGGACTAAACAAGGACACGGAGAGGGGGATCCATGGAACGCCTGTACTGGAATCGTGCAGCACCCTCGCATGCCTGTCAGCATTCATCTCCTCAGTGACAGGCTGACTCTCAGCTAGCTTCATAAAGATCATATTCAATACCCTGACAGGACTCTACTTATGCAG
>VOQK01007229.1:13108-27168 GCA_015052645.1 Benitochromis conjunctus | reverse complement strand
TAAAAAAAAAGGGGGGCCCCCCCCCCCCCCCCCCCCCCCCAGTAGGACTCCGCATCAACACTAGTCATGTTTATTTTAACACCATATAGTGGCGGAAGAATGACACAAACATATACACACTTAGACTAGGTAGTCATGCTACAGGGTTACATTGCAATTCACAGTTTGTCCCAACATTTCACTCTGCTGCTGCTCGACACTGCCATCCAAACAAATGATGATGCGTGACTGTGTGATCATCTGAGGTCTCATCCGTGTACACATTTCTTTACTCCTAGTGGCTTCCTGTTTTGCCCCACACACACTAACACACACACTGCTCCCTGTGGCATGACTGAAGCCGTGTGAAAAAAGGTTCTCTACATAAGCCAGAGTCGCCCCAGAGGACACCGCTATCACTGTTCAGACTTCTGTTACTGCATGTAGCTTGCCAACATGCTCCACGGGCCCTGTCATTAATCTGCCGCCTTAGCGTCAGACCCTCCCTCCTGTGTTTACCATCACTCATCTAAATATGTAACAAGGACACATGCGTTTGTATGTCACGCAACATATAATAGCCTGTTACTCTAACACACTCGTTGTTTTTTTTTCTGATGAAATGAGGTTTCTTTTCTTCTGTGTGTGTTCTTTTAAATCACCATTAATATACCTCATTAATCATAATGGTTGACTTTAACAGTTTTGATTTCCTGTTTTATTGTCCAGAACCCAAAACACTTCTTTTTGTCTTTTCTCTGGAGTTTTTAATCTATATATAAAAAAAAAAGGTTTTCTGAAGAAAGGCTTTTTACTGTAATAACAAGTGGGTTACTGGCTGCTTTCTACTCTTTGTGTACAGAAATAAAAGTTTGTATTTGGCAAACTCCTTGTCTGCTCGTGTTTTATTTTTTTTTGTTTCATGCGACTGCAGTTATCCCTTTGAGAATTGAATAATGAAAGTTAACTCAGAACGGTGCCAAATACAGGCTGTTTTATATTAATTTTTCTTTTTGTGTTTATATTTGGATTTGTGTAAGGGAGAATCAGCATGTCCCATTGTGAGGCTTGTGTGTTTATGATTTTTTTTTCTTACTCTGTTATTCACTCTGCCCTCGACTTCCACCTTAAACTTCTGCTTCAGAACAGAAAAAGCAGCTCATTGGTCTATTCTGATGCAGTGCCACCCTTTTCTGTTTTAGCCCTGTTGGCTTTGTTCCCTGAGTTTGTTCTCTTTGGCTGTGGTGCAGCACTTGATTGACATTTTACCTTCTTTCTCGCCTTATCGCGCACTGATCTCTTGCACACTGCATTATCTTTGCCGGAGCTGCTGGGTGCAGGATCTCTATCTTTATCTGTTGCTTGATTATCTGGTACACCCAGCCCAGCTTCATGAACCACGGCCTTCTCTATACTTTCATTATCTAACCCCTCTCCACTCGCTCTCCCACGCTCTGGCTCTTTATTACCCTGCTCTGCTTTCACATCTGGATTTTTCCCTGTTTTTGCATCATAAACCCCCTCTGTCTCGACAGGGGGGCATTTCTCTGAGCTTTCCTTCTCCTGGCTCTTAGTTTCTTCAGTCGTCTTATCTGCATTAATATCTGCTTTAGCTGTTCCTTCTGTGGCTTTTGGAGGAAATTTGACATTCTTCTTCTGTCTTCTTGGTGCACTCTTGGCCTTGGTCCCACCAGGCCCCCACTTCTCCTGTGTTGTATCCCAGTAAGTCTTGTTCTGACACGCATGCATAGAACGCATGCTCTGGCCCAGCTTCCTCAGCTCCTGCCGGACAAAGGGTTTGAACTTTGGGTCCAGTTTCTCCACCGTATCAAAGTCTCTTCGAGCTGCATCCTCATTGCACAAAGCAGCATGAGCCCGAGCTCTCTGGTACACTGCCTTGAAATTACCTATCGAGAAGAGTGAGAAAAGAGAGCGAATAAGTATAAATGGCAGCACTGTTGACTTGTAAAGACCACAAGCGGCAACAGGAGGTAAGAATGATTGGTAGGCCGGCAAGAGTAAAACTGGAAAGCCGTAAAAGTTGAAGATAAAAATAAATACCACAGGAGTTAACTACACTGAATGCCAGCGGTGAGACAGGAGATATAGTAGGAGGCAAACACACGAGAGGAGTAAATGAAGGGGAAACAAAAGCATAAGAAGAACCTTTTCAGATCGCCCTAACTATTAAAAATTAATCATAGCACAAGCAAAAAGAAAACAATGAATTCATTTTTGACTGTGATGTCCATGGGTGGGAGCTGAGGGAACAAAAGACAGACACAGCATTGCGGTTGTGAATGTTTGGTTTCTTCTTTCCCTGGTAAACACAAAGATCAAGGCTTGTTGCATTGTGAAGGCGGGTGTTTGCTGAGGGCGAGGCATCCGTGCTGGCAGGAGAGCTTGAAATTTTTTTGCTTAAAAATGATAGGTTTTGTACGCACTAAACCAGGGTATATTTATATTCTCAAGTACCTATTTCTATATCAAACGCAATTTTCACTCTAATATTACCTTTGTGTTTCTTCAGCAGCTTGGTGTTGAGATCCACAACTTGCTGGTATTGTTTAAGCTCCAGCATGCACTGGCTGAGATTAAGAGTCAAAGGAAGACGCACTTTCTCCAGCGAATCCCAGTCCTCACCGCGTTGATCCACCTGCAGAGAAAAGAGAGTGGACATGAAAGTTGGGTAGGTGGGAGGGTGAGGGCAAAGGAGGTGGTAGTGATAGATGGCGAGAGAAATGTTGAAAAGATGAAACAAAGGCGGGGGCAAATATATAAAGGGTTGGGAGGCACGATGAAAAAGCTTGGATGTGGAAAATGATACCGGGAGGAGTCAGAGGAATTTAGTATGAGGAGAAATAAAGATGGAAGTGGGTGGGTTGAGGACAGCGGGGAGTTTGTTGTGTGTGAAAGGCATGAGGGAGTTAGAAACTGAGGTGTGGCAGAAAGGAGAGAGTTTAAGAAAGAGAAAAGAAGCACAGGCAAGCACTGTGACAGTGATATCTCAGTGGATAGCTGTTATTTTTAGAGCACTTTCTCTGCTCTTCACTTTGCCAGCACACCTACAATGCCACAGCTGCTCTTCAGTAAAAAAGCAACAATGACAGATGATTACAGTTTACAAGCCACAGTGAGTCGCGGTCCTTTAGCAAGACTGCTTTCTGGCATGTTCGACTATTCATCACACTGAGTGGATTGAACTGGTGGCTGTTAATGTGGTATGTCCATCTGGGCACTGTCATCGCAAAAAAAGCTCTATTTTACATTCAATTGCCTGGAAAAGACAACACAATTACTTGCACGCTTTTACAAACCCTCACTTAATCATCAATTACTTACTTTATTTTGAAGGCAGTCCACATATTCTATAGCCTCCTTGAACTTTCCCGAAGCTTCTTCAAAGTGGCTCTCTTTAATGAGGAAATTTCCTTCATTCTGCAGCAACATGACCAGTCGTAACATCTGCTGCCAGTCCTTGCCTTCTGTTTTATCGCAAGTGTTTAAATTCACTGCAGAAGAGCTTGCTTCTTCTTTGGTAACTGTTCCCTCAGTCAGTGCAACCGTATTTTCCCCGAGGTTCTCTTCATGAACTGCATATTTAGGGGGAGATTCTTCTGAACCGTCTCCCACTTTATCATTCGCCGCTGTTGTCACACTTTCAGGATGTTCTTGTTTTCCCTCTTTCGTTTCTCCTCTCTCCTCCTCCTCCTCTTCATCGTTTCTCTCTGCCTCCCCCACTTCATTTGTGTTTTCATTTTTCTCTAGTTTGTTCCAGTATTGCGCCTTCTCCTCCCAATATTTCTCCTTCATGCGCGCCGACAGGGCCTTCAGCTCTCGATGGATGAGGGATGCCAAAGTGATATCAAGTTGGGCCACCATGTTGAAGTCTCTCCGGGCCTCCTTTTCATTCCACACAGCAGCGTGGGCTTTGGCTCTTTTGTAGTAGCCCTTAACGCACTCTAACAAACAGAAAAGGCAAGAAACAACAAAACAATGAAATAATAACTGTAAAAAAAACTGTTCTAAATCAATCTGATATGCACGTTGAAGCAGAGGTGGTTATTTATAAGCATTTAGGACAGAGAGTAGGTGTGACCTGTTAGTTCTCATCAAAAACTAAATCTGCAAAACCCTAATAAACCCTAAAAAAAATCAAGCAATACATGCTTATTTGCTTTCTAGAGTTGGATAAGTGATGATGCAACTAATGAAAAGCTGAAGCTACATCTAGTGGGTTAACAAAGCTTCATACAAAGATCAGAAACATAGAAAAACAGCAAGCTTGGCTCAGCCCCATTCACTTCTACAGCTCACTAACAAACCCATTGTGTATTCGTAAAGGAAAAAGGCTAAAAATGTTAGTTTTATCAGGTCAAACAACCAAAATACAGCATGTTAATTAGGTAGCTTTAGAAATAACTGTGGAATGACCTCTGAATGGAGTCAGGCTAAGTGTTTCTCCCTTATTTTAGTGTTTGTGTTAAACTGAAATGATCTGCTGCTGGCTGTACATTTTATTTAAAGAACCCCTTCTATGAAAATCATATTTGTGAAAGTCAGTATGGCTTCCTCAGAACTGCGGTGTTCCAATAACACTCCCAAAAACAGAGATTCAGAACGCACTGTACATCTGCTGCTCATCCTTTGCACCCGTGTAAGTTGTTCTTTTTATAACACTAATAGGTTTGACATGTGATACCTATATGTTACACTTCTTCTGTCAGTCTTTTTCAGAATGTCATGCTCTATGTGAGGCTGACATTGTGTAATTTACAAAGTGCTTCAATCTTCAGCGTCGAGGCAGTGTTTCATAAATAGCAAACTGAAGAATCCAATCTTGGTGGGTCTAACAGTTGGATAGTGTAAAAGCTATAAATGTTATCAGTGTAGCTGCTGCTGTGCAGCATTGCCATGTTGGGAGGATGTCAAGATGCTTAAAATTGTTGTACTTCAGGGGAAAATAATCATCCACATAATATCTAAAAGGACAAATAGGCATGGAAGTGTAAACACAGGCCTGTTATTTTGCTCTCCTTTGATATTACCTAGACTGATTACACCTAAAAATCTCAGACTTACAAAGCATCATTATGAGACCTTAATGTAAGTGCACTAAAAGCTTCCCAGTGAGTATTAAATTGCCTAAATTATTTGTTTAGTTTAGTTTTTAAAACCTAGCACCTAGTCTTTGTTTTGCTCGAGGTACTCTGGTTTTTTTTTAATGTGTTTCAGGAATGTTTCTCTCCCCTGACCCAGCAGAGCAGCAGCCTCACCGTACAGCATATCTCCTGCTTTACAAACTGAACACTGGGTTTTTCCTCCTGTGCTTGACAAAACACACAGTTTTGCAGTTTGGACCACCACTGTGCACAGGGAGTGTGCAGGGGGCAGGCAGCAGGCTGCAGGCAAGTAGCTGATGGAGGAGGCGGGAAAGAATTTGCATATTCACAGATCTACACATATTAAATGAGACAAAGGTGTTGAGTTACAGCTAAGCCGATTCAAGGTATAACGGTGTTTTCCGTTTTTTTCATGGGAAAGAAGATGAACAGAAATGGTGGTTTATTTTAAGGCATTTAATTAAAGACCAAAAAGTGACTAACTGCATTTCCCAAAATGGAAAGTGCACGCATGTGGAAACACCATGCGAGATAATTGCAATGCCCCTGTCTATGTTTAGTTTATATAGACACATATAATTGAATTTTCCTGTTTCTGTGCATTTAATTTCCCTCTGCGCTAAATCTTCGTTCAGCCAGCAGTTAAACAGATTTCACTGTCGCCTCTGGCAAAGCAGAGACAGTGCAGTGATCCTTTCTGATTCTGCTGAATCAGCAGCCGAGTGGCTGACAGGAACTCATCCAGACAACGTGATACTGATGACAGGAGGAACAACAACACCAAGAAGAATGCAAGCAGAGTGGTGAGCAAAAGGAGACGTAAGTGTGAAATGAAACTAAGACACAGCTAGAAAAGGACTGGAAAAATGAAACTGAGGACAATAAGAGAGGAGAAGAGTAAAAGAAGGTGTATCAATGCTTGTGTGGGGGCTACATGCTTCTAAGCTTCATAAAGAGCCCTGCAGCTTTGTGACAAGTGCTCAAACTGGGTCGGGAAGCCCAGAAAATCCTGCCCACTATATTCATGCTAAACTTTTGCGCACAGCTACATGCAAGTTTACACATCTCCTTCTCTTGTCACACATTGTGTTGTGTTTGCATCATTTCAAAAGACATTACATTACATACACTACTTTCCAAAAGACTTATCTTTTCCTTACAGCCTAATCTTCTCCTTACACCAACCTAGGAACAAGTCTTCGCTGTAAAATTCCACATGAGTGCTTATTTTTTGTCCTTAAAGGAAAGGTAAGTCACCATAATGTGATAAAATAAACAGATTTATAGCCCCACATCACAAATAATGCAAAAGTCAAATACACAACAGGCAAATGTACTGGAGAAGTGGAAACCCCAGGCTGAAGAGAAGAGAGTCAAATAAAGACTGCCTCAACATGGGCATAATTCATGAGGCTCTGAAGTGAAGACTGTGCCAGCATGAGAGGCTCCTCTAAGATTTTGAGTGGCCATGGGTATGACAGTGCAATTCCCGGGACTTTTCCAGCTTTTAAATTGTCATTAATGTCAACCTCAGCCCATGTACAAAGAAACATGCAACATGCAGTAAAAACCAGGCTTCTCACCTGGCAGCTTTTTACAAGATTTTGAAATGACTGTTTTTGTTGAGCGTGAATCAAGCGGTGCAAATTAAAGTGATAATGATGACTGTTATAAAGAGTGAATTGATATTAACCCAACTTAGTCTAAGGAGCTCGGAAAGAAAAGCATCTGGACTTCTTTAAGTTGCCTGAAGACTCCCATAGGGTTTAAATCTGGGACTCTCCATCATTTGACCTTAGAATTGAAGAAGCTTCTTGGATGAGAGGTGAAACATCTTCAAGCAACTTAAAGAAGTCCAGCCGCCTTTCTTTCCAAGCTCCTTAGACTACCATGACCTGGATGACTGAGAACCGTCACAGACTTATCCCAACTTAGTTTATGAGACAAAAAAATAACACCAGGAGGCATCTATGTTAGGGCCATCTGGCTTTCCTTCATATTTAAAATTTGTGCATCGCAGTGGCATCAATCTTCCTCTCTCTTGTCAAGAAAGCAAATAGCCAAATTTATCAAAATGTCAAAATTCCTCTAAGTCAATTCCATACAAAAATATGAACTTATTTCTAGAAAAGTCATTTTGCACATTCTTAAGCATATTCCGGTCAAGCTTGCTCTGAATCACTTTGCATGAATGACACTTGGACTTGGAGGTAGAATTTTTATAAAGAAAACACAACACTATTGTCTGGCCTGTATAAGCAAAAACAGCTCTAAAGTCTTAAAGATAGAAATGTAAGATGTCTTTATTTTTATAGCTCTAGAAAAAATAAAAGAATGCTATATGGTATCAAAGATTTGGAATAATTTTAAATAGTAATGGTTCTCATGCGTAAATTACATTAGCCCAGCTAACAAAAGCTGATAGCATGAATTGGAGCTTTTTTTCCCCCCCTCTTTCAAAGTTTGGGCACAGCAGTACCCTGGAGGTTAGAGAACTATGAACATATGGTATCATTGCTGGTTTAAATCTCTAGAGGGAAAGAGTGAATAACATCCCTGCACTGCTGAACTACTTCTGTGCACAGGATTAAGCCTGCTGATGCAACCGTGCAAATGTGAATCTAGGTGACAGGAAAACATATAAAAGTGCGCCTGTCGATTCTCCTGAAGAAAAAAAAAGTCAAATTAAAGATGTTTCTTAACCAGAAATGAGAAGAATCAGAATAAACTTTCACAATTCTTCCTTCTCCAGCATGTTTCTGTACCTTTGTGTTTCTGCAGCAGTTCATCCATGTGCTCTATGACTTCATAGTACTCCTCCAGCTCCAACATACACTGGCAGTAGTTCAGCTCCAGGGGGACTATCATTCGACCCAAGTTAATGTAGTCTATATCACCCGGCATCTCCTACACAAGAATGCAAAGGAACAAAAACATGTTCGTAGTGCGACTATGTTGCTTAGTAGTTATACACTGCACATGGAAAGATTTGCCAGTGCTTCACTTGTTCCACATTTTGCCATGTTACGGCCTTATTTAAAAATCAATTAAATTCATTTTTCACAGAAAAATTCTATGCACAATAACTCATAATGACAAAGTTAAAAAAAAACTTGACTTGAAATTCTTGCAAGTTTGTTAAAAATAAAAAACAAAAATATAACATGCACGTAAGTATTCACAGCCTTTGCTCAATACTTTGTTGAAGCACCTTTGGCAGCAGATACAGCCTCAGGTCCTACTGAGGATGATACAAGCTTGACACTCCTCTTTTTGCGTAGTTCTTCTTTGCAGAATCTCTCAAGCTCCATCAGGTTGGATGGGGAGCGTCACTGAACCATCATTTTCAGCTCTCACAGAGATTGTCACGGTATGACCCAGTGTTTCTAGTTTTCTTATGTTCTCATTGTAGTATTGTTTAGTTTCCTCGTTCTTCCTGGTTTAATCATTTGTATTTCTGGTTGTGTCTTCTTGTTCATTTAGTCTGTTCTGATTTGTGCCTCCCTGCGTAATCTATCATGTATGTTTAGTTCTGTCTCTGTGGTCATTCTTCTGTGTTCCATGATTCTCAGTTTGTTGCTCTTGTCTCTGTGCTCTAGGTTCATGCATCCCCTGTGTTTCCCCAGTCAGTCATGTCTCAGTGTCAAGTCTGTGTCTTTGTGAATGTCTCTTGTTGCCTGTTTGACTTTGACAGTCTTGCGTCCTTTGTTAATGTTTTCAGTTTTGCTTCCTTCCCGTCTCGCTATGTGTGATTGGTCCCAGCTGTGTTTCCCTCCTGTTTCCTATTCTCTTGTTACTCCCTTGTGCATTTAAGCCCTGTGTTTTGCTCTGCCCGTTGTTGCGCTGTTATACAACATGTCGCTGTGTGGTTCTCTGTGCCTTCGTGTTCCCCATAGCTGAGTGCTTCCTCTGTGTTCCCAGTTTAAATTTCCAGTTTACTATTTCCAGTTTCTAGTTTAGGCTTTTTTTTCATGAATTTGTTTTGGAGTACGTTTCTACAGCAATAAAGCTGCTTTCCTTTGTTCATCCTGTTTTCTGAGTCCAGCGTTTGGATCCCCATCCTGCCTGCTACAGCATAAAACATGACAGAGATGTTCAGTTAAGTCTGGGCTCTTTATGTGCTGCTCAAGGACATTCACAGAGTGGTCCCAAAGCCACTTCTTTTTTATCCTCAATGTGTGCTTAGGGACTTTATCCTTTTGAAAGATCAACCTTCACCCCAGTCCACAGTCCAGAGTGCTCTGTAACAGGTTGTCATCAAGGATGTCTTATTATATTGCTGCATTTTTCCCTTCCCTTCTGACTAGTCTCCCAGTTCCTGTTGTTTTCTCCCAGACATCGAACAATATTTGTTCCATCAGACCAAATAATTTTTGGGGGCAAACTCCAGTTGGGCGGTCGTGTACCTTTTCTAATTTCTAATAAACCTGCAAGAATTTCAAGAAAACCTTTTTACTTTGTTGTTATGGGTTATTGTGTTTAGAATTTTGAGGTGAAAAATGAATTTAATCCATTTTGGAGTATGGCTGTAAGATGAACAAATACAGAAAAAGTGTATGCTTTAATAATTGTATGAATTCACTACATTTAATTATCATTTTTTCTTTACCGACTGTTCAAGGCCAGCTATCTGTAAACTTCAACATGAAACCTGCAAATACGTCTAAAACTGTTGTGCGTTCACGTCGACATAACTTTACTTCTCCCTAGAGTATTGCGCTATCCTCACACCCCACCACCACCTTCTTATCTAAAACAGGTCTCCTTTTTCTTCCTGCCTCCCACCCGGCTGCATGTAATCAGGGACACAGTGAAGCAGAGCAAAACAGGAAAACAGGAATCTCCCACTGGAAAAGAAGAAGCTGCATGTCCCAAAAACCCCAAATCCTAAAGAGACCTCAGAATTCACAGACTTCCCCGGTACTCATTTTGCATGCCCCTCCCCCCATACACACACAGACGGATACACACAAACAACACACACACCCTGCCTACATCCCACCTCTCTTCCAACCACTCTTCACTCACCCTAGACTGGACAGTTTTTAGCAGCAGGACAGCTTCTTTGTACTTGCTGGCGGCCTCTCTGTATTTCTTCTGTTTGACCAGAGCATTGCCCTGCATGTGGAGAACTGGCACTGTCTGCAGCTTTTCATCCTTTTCCATCATCCACGACTCTCTGTGGTAGGACATAGGGTCTCCTACCTACGTGCAGCAGGGTTAGGAGAAGAAGATAAATGATGCAAGTGAATGTTAAACAGGTATAAAGCATGCCTCTGTTCAATTACATTATGGTGAGAAATTAGTCTGTTTCATTACAGTTATTTAAAGCTACAGTTAGTAGTTATTTACATCCACCAATAGCAATGATAACTGTTTAACTTTAAACATTGATTATGTACTTTTACTTTATGATAATGATACTTTTACTTAGGTAAAAGATCTACTTTTGGAGACTGAAGAAATCACTTGGATGAGTGGCAAAACATTTCTCCCACTGAAACGCTAGGTCCAAAAGAATAGAATAAACTTTTTGGGATTTCCTTACTTGGATCATTGAGCATGCATCGAGACTTTAAGTAAAGTATCTAAATTCTTCCGCCGCTGAGGATTTGTCAGCTTGTGTGAACCAGAAATAATGTTTATTTACTGGCACCAATACTGGACTCTGGTTAGTCTCAAGCATGTTTTGGAAAATATAGTATTTCAAAGCTGAATGTTTTAGACAGAGAGGCACTTTAGTCAGTGCTGTCAGTAGATTTTAGAAAAGAGCGTAGTGTAAGCAAAAATGTGGGAGAAGCTGTTCATTCTCCTCTTCCGCTATTCACTGTCACTGTCATCGATGCTTACCTGCAGCAGCTCCATGATAAATATAAGCGGCTGAGGAGTCCGCATCAGCTCATCCAGCTCGGGGAAACCCGTGGAGTGATAGTGGAACATGTTTCCCATTCCGCACATGTGTCTCTGACCCTCTAGAGGGTCTTTCCCTTGAGCGATCAGTCTCATTCCCTTGGACACAATGGGGTACAAGCCTGTGTGCTGTGAAATTAGCACATCAACAAAATCATGAACGCAACGTCTAGAATAAAACATAGAAGCACTTAATCATGCTAACCCTCTGGTACTGCCAGCCTGTGCCAATCAGCCTTACAAGAAAAAACACAAGAAGTCGCACAATTTTACTTGCAAATTACATTTTCCTCCAGAAGGAAAAAGAGGGAAAAAAATTGCACAAAGAGATTGCTTTGTTTATGTTTATATTACTGAGCACGTAGGAGGCTACAGAACGTTGATTCATGTGCATTATAATGAGGAGTAAAAGCTTCCCTTTCCCAGTCATGAACACTTATTACATCCTCTCAGGGGCTGGATATCTCACAATGCGTGTGTGCAGTTTATAATCCAACTCACAATGGCATCACACCAGAACTCAGCCACCTCTCCAACACGCATGGACGTCAGCAGGGTCTCCCAGACTTCCATCTTGAACATCTTTCCGACAAAGATCTCTGCCGCTCTGCCAGCTCGTCGGCTGTCATCGATGACTGTCCTCTCGAAGTTGTCCAACAGCGTCTGGAAGTGGAAAACCAGCTTGGAAAGTGGGAACAGGGAGAGTACAAGAGTAAAGATTAATGACATAAACTACAGTCAGTGGAGACTTCATTAGACATATAAAAGTGGCCACAGATTTTTCAACAAAATATTTAATATACAGCAAGGTGAAAAACATTTGACCCCTTCCTGATTTCTTAGCTTTTGCATTTTTGTAACATTTACATCTCTGACAAAGTGAAATAGGCTAAAAGAGCCCAAAAAGCAACACATAAAGAAACTTAAGAACAGATGAGAAACAACGTCCCTGACATCTATCAGTGTGGGAAGGAAAAAGTCATTTCTAACGCTTGAGACTCCACAATGAGAGCCATTATTCACAAATAGAGAAAAGTTGGAACAGCAGTGAACCTTCTGAAGACTTTTAGGAAGATGTTATGTCCCATTACACCTGGCATAAACGTAATGCAGCATTTCATTAAAAGAACATCATACAGTAAAACACAGTGGCGTGATGGTCTGGGGCTGCTTTGATGTTTCAGAACCTAATTCATGGAACCAATTTTTCTGTCTTTCAGAAAATCGTGTCCAGCCATCATTTTGGCCCAAGCACACTTGAGTTATCCAGCAGAACAATGATCCAAAACACACCAGAAATCCCACCTCTGAATGGCTCGATAACAACAAAATGAAGGTTCTTGAGAGGCCATAATTTTGGAGATAAATCCATGCTTTGAGATGATCTCGGAACACCTCTAATATGGCCAAATTACAACAGTTTCCACAAAAATTTCCACAGTGATGTGAAAGACTCGTTGCCAGTTGTCGCAAACGCTGCATTATAATTCTTGCTGCCAACTAATTTCTAGCTTTAGGGGGGCAATTACTTTTTCACATAAGACCAGGTTTGGATAAATTATTTCTCTTGATAAAGGGAATTATCATTTAAAAACACTCACGTTATCTCTTTCCAATATTAAATTAATTTAACCACCTGAAACATGTAAATGTGACAAATATGTAAAAATACGTATATCAGAAAGAGGGCAAATACATTTTCACTGCACTATATAGAAACAATAATTTTATTTTAAAAATGGTTTTGAATTTCAACAAGAAAGCTATGTACATTGGACAAATGAACAAAAAAGCTAATTTTGTCATTTCCAAATGAAAAAAAAAATCCACTTTAACTTGAAAATGATTTCCTTGCAGATTTTTTAAACATAATTTACAATAAATACTTTTAAACTGAATGACATAGGTGATATGTTTCAAACATCATACCAGTTTTTTAAAAATCTGTTTTATCTGTTTGCGTGGCTTTAACATTACCCTGACTTAAAAATAATGTGGGACTGTGTAACTTTATTTATAGCCTGACAGACTGGGTGTAATCGTAACACTCTGATAACTGTGTGAACAAATGGGAATCACCTCACTGGGGAGGGAACGCAGACATCCACACACATGCACACACATGCACACAGGTAAATGGAAATTCATGCTGGCATTGTCATGGAAAATATTCGTCACAGTGTCCAGGCTCGGTGCCATATGGCTGGATGTGACTAGGAAGAGAAAAAGTCAGAAACCAGCAGATCAGTGGATGCACAGAAACAAAGATACAGTGCCAAAAAACATGTTGCAATTTGGTTGACCAAATGTTTGCTCTGTGTGCATGAGCCAGATACAGAATAAATTTTCTAACTTCATGAATAATTCAACAGAATCTAATTGAAGTGGGCATTGCAACACATAGCTAAAAATAGACACCCGAGATTGACATTTTTCTTTTTCTGTGGAACATGAATGGTTATTATTGTACAGGGAATCACTGTCTTCAACACTGCGTCATAACATAACCTAACGATTAGGTTATCACGTTAGCTGCAATTTAAAATACCTTTGTCCCAGGTGGAAAGTGAGGTAATGGGCCACTGCCTCCTGCCAGAATTTTCTTCCTGACACCTGGATAGTTGAGAAGGTATGTCTCCTCCATTGCCACGCTGACTTGAGAAGCAGAAAAGTGTGTTTTCTAAAAATTTTTCTCCCTCTAGGTGTGTTCTTTTGACTTTCTGATTAGCCTAGTGGCAAGAGTCTTGGCTAGTTTGTTGCTCTCTGACAGATGGTAGGATTAGACAGGGTTTGGAGATGGCCACTTTAATCTGAGGAGCTAATCCCTTGCCCACTCCTGTGATTGGTGGGGGCAATCCCTGTAGGAAGGAGAAGGGAGAGGCGGGCATGACCGCTGAATCATGTGGATGAGAAAGGCTGAGATCAGTCTGGAACAAAGATCATTCTGGAGGAAGAATGCTCTGGTGACGCAGTGATGTCCTAAAGATGCAGCTGTCCCTCAGTTGGGAGCCAGAGAGTGTACAGAGAGCATCCTTCCAACTTTTAACA
>VOQK01007227.1:8888-23919 GCA_015052645.1 Benitochromis conjunctus | reverse complement strand
TTGCTTCATCTAAACACGTCAGTTTGAAGAAACAGGTCGAAACTGATGAACTGATGATGTTTTCAGAGTGCTGAAATAAGCTGATGTTAATAATTCAGATGTGGCAGAAAGGCGCTGGAACGCATCCTTCTTCTCTTCAAAAAAACAACAAAAAGTCAGCTTCTCAGCTTAGCTGCTCCTCTGTGGACGAATTTAGTAATTTATAAATTTTTTAAGGAATTCAGGACAAAAACAGCAGCAATTACTGTCCTGAAGTAGTCTAATCACACCACCATTGTAAATACAAACACTAATGCAGGACTTATTTGACACTCTGAATGAATGCATGTCCATCCTCACATATAAGCACCAGAACATGTTAAACTGCATCGCCTGTGAACAGCTGACCTGAAATCGTCAATCAGAATGAAAAAATATAAGCACATGTAACCACAGCTAATGATAGAGGTGTCATTTGTGCCACCCCACTGAGTGCAACAACGCTTGCAGCACGCCACATACAGTGTATTTCTTATATCATTACTTGAGCTCCATCCACAACAGCAGGGAGAAATTTGCCGCAATGTGTCCATAGCTGAATGCCTCTAATGTCCAACTACAAAGGGCAGTTTGTGTCTAACCTGAGTTTTAATCAACTATAATAATGGTTTAGTAACATAATGAACAGCCTGTTGCTGGTTTTAACTAAATCGTTAATTTATTAACATAAAATAAAGGCTGCACATGCTGTACATAAAGGCGTAATTGCGGCGAGGGGGACGCTAAAGTGTATTTAAACAGCAGGAGCTAAGGAGACGAAGGAAACATCCTATATGCAGTCTGCTGTGATCATTTTCTCCTGGGTGTCAGATTAGCTGTCCAGTTATTGGCCTTTAGCATGTTTTAAGCGCTGCACAGATTCGTGAAACGGCAAGTATAGGTGCTGTAAAAATATGACACAGTTGGCTTGCAATTCACTCCCAAGCGAGGAGGCCGTCAGTCGAGAACAGCGTGAACGCTCGCACAAAGCAAGAAGAGTTGTGATTGCTTGTGTGGGTGTTCCATAGGTGTGCAGGGGCTTTAAAGAACTTCTCCTTCTTACTACACAAACGGAAAATTAAATTTCCCAGCAGAACATGCAATAAAACCTAATCTTGCTCACTTCACACTTTTGCTTGGATGAATATGTTTGCAAACTGTTGATGTATATCACCTTGTAATCACTGTCCCCTTTAGCCCCACTTACGTTACCTCTGTGCATGTGTGTGGGCTGGGTGCATTATTGGTTACACAGAGTTTTTTTTTCCATTATCGCCTCTTATTATCAGAATAAACGAGATGGCCCCTGAGGTATCACGTTGCATCCTTCTTTATTTCAGACGAATTGCATTTGCTCACTGGTTACACCTCTGTTTCATAAGCACTGACAACTCTCTGTGACTGATGGCAGAAGGCAAAACATGCCATTTTTGTTGAGTGGGCAGTAATTATTTCTTCTATCGTTCTGGTAATTTGTAATAAAAAAACAACAACATTTTTAAACAAATTACATCCTTTTTCTCACATGAGCTGAGTTTATTTTCATGAGACTAGGTAAAAATAAACCGCTATGAACTCAAAGCATGTAATTTTGTCCTGTGCGTCCCTCGTATGGTGTCTTGGTACGGTAAAAAGCTAGCCTGAAAAGTGCTTGTCAGTTAAACTCAAGTTTGAACTGTCCCTTCTGTCCTCTGCTCCCCGACTGTGCTCTAAACAAATCAGAACTTTATCCATCTTCTATATCCCACCTCACTGTCATTTCTGACATTTCGCACAACTAAGCACCCACCTCCTCACAATTACCTATCATTGTGTTGTCATTGCCTCCACCATCCTATTATGTACAAATGAACGAGAGGGTCTGACAGCGTGTCAGGCCAAAGAAGATAAGATGGCCATTTAGCAGGCGTTTGCTCTCCTATCATCTGTCTAGATTTAATTATACTCTCAGGAAAGGCTTTGAAGCCACGATGTCAGGACAGCAGAAAGTCTAAGTGTGATCTGTTTTAGCAGAACGTGTACAGCGCCGGAGCTTTATTGAGAATTGGGAAGGATTTTCTTGCATAGCAGGCGATGCACGCGCAATTATTTCACTTATTGTGGTGGAGTTAAAAATACCCCGTTACACTCAGACCTTGATTTAACATGATGCCACTATGTTACCAAAGCTGAAGAGGAATGCAACTGCAGAACCTGAATGCAGCACTCCCATCAGGACAGTAAAGAGTGTAAAACATGCACTGCAGTCATAGCTGAAGGCGAAACAGGAGTGATGTTATATAATGTGACAATACAATGCGAGCAGAAGGGTGGGGGTTTTGTGTAATGAGCAGGAAGTCCTTCAATCCTTCAAACCAAGGACCTGAGGTCTGGAAAGCCAGCTCTGTGAAAGAGTCCTTGAACAAATCACTCAATCTCCACTGAAAGACAATTTAGCTGAGGCGATCAATATTCATTATTATGGATGGAGTAGTCTTTTCAATCAAGCGGAAACATGATTATAGATACAGGGAAGCCATATGCATGATTTCCTGGGGATAAACGCACTGATAATACTCTTGTCTGAAACTGCAGGCAGCATGAGCATCTGAATCGAGAAGCCTGTTATGTAAATAGATGTAAATTCTGAAAATGAGGTGTCCTCTCTTTTTAACAGCTGAGATGTACTTTGTATACTTTGAGTTTTTATCAGTTGCATGTTGTTGGCCTTTCCCTCCTCCGTCCTCTTTTCTTGTATCTGTTGTTTCATTAGACCTGATCTATTGTTGCGTTTGCTCTTTTCGGCCTCGCTCCTTTTTCTTTCGCTATCAGTTGTGTGCCAGGTGGTGAGCCTGTGAAAGCTGCCTGATTTATAGCAGCGTAAAGAGTCGTCCCGGACAGGAGTCTTCCACTGGGTATTATTCAGTAAATCTGTGTGTGTGTGTGGGTCTGTGTTTGTGAGGGAAGTGTTTTGGTACATGCGAGCGAAAAGAAAAGGTTCAAGCTTTTATTTGTGATCAAAGATGGGGTTGCGTTTGCGTCGTCATCTCATTCACTTATCCTCGTGATTCTTTCCCTAATGCAGCTGCCAGCTTTTGAAGCAGAGACTTTCTCTTTCACGTTGGCGTCTGCTTTTCTTTCAGTTTAAAAGAACAGCATGTTTCATTCATTTGCTGTTCCTCTAATTCTTGAATAGCAGCCTAATATTTAACTGCTTTAAGCTGATCCATATTTTGAGACCTTAACCATGCAGGGCTAAAGGCTGGTTGATCACCCCTGGCAACCCTGGCTTGGAAAAAATGACTGGATGGAAGTGTTTGCTAGCTCTCGCTAGGTGAAGTCGGTCGCAAAGAAGGTGCACCAAAATCCTCGTTGTGTTTGCTTTGGTCGCTAGCAGGCTGCCGCGGTTGCTTGTAGTTTGCATGGCTGACACCGGCTTGTCTGCAAAAACTCTCAGAGCGGTTGTGAAACTTGAGAATGTGCAACATGAAACGGAAATGGAGGCCATTCGACTTAATTACAGGTTAATTACGCCCTTAAACACAATTATTAAGTGTTTCCATCAAAATTGTAGCTTACCCTCTGCAACCATTAATCTGCACATTTCACTATTTCACTATTGCACATTTCACAGTTTAGTAGTTTGTCAGGGTTTATGGATAACTTGACATCTTGCATGTAAACTAGTAGTGGAGGTGATAATCTGGAAAGGACCAAAGCAATAGCAAAGGGGCTTTCACTGCAGCATTGGATATTTTATTGTGACCAATCTGAGACAATGACAGTGCAAGCAACCTCCAGCAACCACTCACCAACTGGTCATGGGACTCCAGGACTGCATCAATGGGGCTTTAGTAATCAATTTTACAGCAACGGGGAATTAATCGCAGAATAAACATTTTTTTCCCTCTGACTGGTGGCTTCCAGATAGTTGCTCACTGGTCTCAGGGCAGCAATACATCATTAATTATTGTTAAGCTCTGGCTTTCTTTCATGTGTGTCTTTTGTCCTTTCTCCTGCTTTCTTCCTTTGCTTTCTTCCCAGCCAGTCAGGGCAGATGTCTGCCCCTCGGTGAGTCTGATTATGCTGGAAGTGTCTTCCTGGTAAAAGGGAGTTTTTCCTTCTCACTGTTGCCAAGTGCTTGCTTGTAGGTCATCTGATTTTTGGAGGTTTCTCTTTATTATTTTAGGGTCTTTACCTTACAATATTAAGGGTCTCTTTTTGTTTTAAGGGCCTTATTAATATTGTGTGACTGAGGCATTCTTGACTCACAGCACTATAAACTATAATGTTGGTCAGCGTGTTAATGGTTATTGCGCACAGATGATGGATGCTGAAGTCCTGTAGCAGTTCTGTTAGGTTAAAAATTTGAGGTTTTTGGTAGCGGTGACTGTTGATCAGATGCATCGCTGTGTCTAACACAGCTACATGGCACTGCTAGTATAGATGTATAGATTGTTACACTATGTTAGCATAATCAATCTATATAAAGCAGCAGGTTTCCATCTTTTACCAGTTTCCACACAAACTGAGTCCAGGTTCTGTTAAATGTATGCAACCTACACTTTCCAATATCCAATCAGTGTGTATTAAATGAAAGTTAGAGTATGACTGAATGCAAACGGTAGCCAGATTTTGATTTAAATGGACGTGTTTCTTTTTGAATGACATGCAGGACGATGTTAGAATGACTTGTTCTGCAAAGCAATGTAGATAGTTTTGTTCATGTTATATTTGCCAAGAAGATGTGTGTGTCAGGAAGGGCAGCTAAAAGGTTATTGCATTTCTATTGTAAATTATGTATTTGAACAAACCATTCCAGGTTTACTTAAAAAAACAGATAGCTGAACTGAAATGCCATCTTTCACAACATATTTTTCAAGAACACAGAAAACAAAGAATCAAAGAAGAAGAAATGAGAACAAGGACAAACAGATAGTGACACGAGTCTCAGTGAGTCACAATGACACACTGATTTATAACAAAATTAAAACATTTGACACATAAAATGAGTAACTTTGATTATTTTTGTTACACGTTTGTGGTGATGGTACTCTGATACACACCATTTAAACATTGTTGCAGGCCAGGGACCACTGTGTACTTGGCACCGCTAATCAAAGCAAAACAACATGTGGGACAGAACCTAGCATCCAAACTCCCCACATCCCATTCTGGCTAAGCATCAGCGGGATATACTGGATGAAGTCCAATACACAGTAGCCCCACCCCGTGTCACGTGAACCCCCAAGACAAACCTCAGATTCCATATCTATTCCCTGATGGGTGAGAGCTGCTTTGGCAGCATGTGGTCTGCCTTAATCTATGCGTGTTTCCATCTGCAAGTTTTTGGTTTATGTTTCCATCAACTTTTGTCCACACACACACAATTACTGTATCTCTGTCACCACTCCTCCCCTCGTTCCCAAAATTCACTCTTTGTTTTTACTCACATGTTCCTGTAGACCCTGCAGATTGCATCAGTTTTTTGGGTTTTTCAGAAACTGGGTTTTGTACACTAATTGGGATACAAGTGCACATGTCTTGGCTGCCTGTCTACCTGCCTGTTTTAACTGTCTGTCTGCCCACCTGTCAGCTGGTCTGCCTCTCGTTGTCTCTGTTTCCAACATTTCCTCAGAGTAAAATAACCAAAAGGTGCTAGGTTGCTAAGGTAACCACTCTTCCCATCATTCCAGGATCTATCACCAGTGTGTTCAACAAGCTAGTTTTAGGTTGAAATCCGTTATATTGGGAGAAATGAGTCACTCTCAAAGTAAATGATCCTGCAAAGGTCCACAGCAACGCGGGAGTATTTTAAATAATCACAAATACAACAAAAAGTATTATGTGTGAAAAAAAGTGAATTAAACAGTGTGGCAAAGCGCTGCTCTTCAGGAACTGTTGTCACTTGGACAGATTTTCAAGACAAGACTAGATGTCGAAAAAGATTACCACTCTATTCAACATCAAAATATGTGGTAGGCTGCCAAGTAACATGCTAATTTCATACATAGACTTCCTGAATTAGCTGTTAGTATTATCTAAACAGCAAGATATCAGATAATCAAATTAGATATGCTCCAAATACCCCAAAAACCACAAACATAAAGGTCCAGTTCAAGGTGCTACACAATACTACTACTACTACACTACAGGTTGCAACACTAAAAATGTCCTTGTGATTATTTTGTTCACCAGCAGATTAACACTTTGGCCTGTAGTCTGCATTGAAAATGCTCACTTGTCTGTAAACACTTACCATTTACACTCTGAACAATAAAAAAAGCCTTGCAAAAGTGTAAGCAAACCAGAAACTCAGAATATTTGCCTTCAACTTAAAAGTTGCACCTTACTGCTTCAACTTTTGTGTTACACTGTTCACATTTCAACTACCACTTGGTGAGTAGTTGGCGAATGTTTGCAGACAACATAATATCTTTTATGCAAACTTGGGAACTTGCTATTCACTAAAGCAGTCATAAGGTTCATGGTACAGCACTATACAACTGTAACTACAGGGGTCCAACAAACAATGGCCAGGCATCATACTGATATCTTCCCATCTGTAGCCACATCTGTAGCTCTGTATCCATGCCAGTTCTGACCCACAATGCCATGGTTGTGCCCTTTGTTAAACTCAGATCATGTGACCGTCACAAACTCTACCTCAACCAAACTTTACAGCACTTTACACTTTATAACACTTTTAACAAACCCTTATTTTGTAATTACCTATTTCTGACACATTTTAATCAATGCTACCCTTTTTATTATCTTATCCGATAATTTTTAACCCTTTCCAACAAGCATATGAACT
The DNA here is from genome assembly GCA_015052645.1 of Benitochromis conjunctus. Classification (NCBI taxonomy): domain Eukaryota; kingdom Metazoa; phylum Chordata; class Actinopteri; order Cichliformes; family Cichlidae; genus Benitochromis; species Benitochromis conjunctus. The sequence goes on along the minus strand of VOQK01007227.1, from coordinate 17,105 downwards.
AAATTAAACATGAATCTATCACAGAAACAGACAACACAAACACCTTTACTGTAACTGTCTCAGGGACAGTTACAACAACTCTTTGCGACCAATTTTATGCCAGCAACTGCGAGCAACCTCCTGCAATCGTTTGCCAAATAGTTGCTGATGGGTCACAAGGCCTGTATTAGTGAGGCCACTGCAGATAGTCAGAAGCTTTAGCTGCTTGTGTTACCACACCCCCAACATTAACCCTTGATGCAATTTAAGTGAGTTGTAAAACAAATCAATTCTATACTTACATATATAAAGCGATTTTATTATGTTTTGGGGGTTCCAAAATATATTATTGTCTATTTCACATGTCTACAAGGGTAATTTTAATTTAAATGATTAGAAAACCAACAATTTCAAACCAAAAAATGTTGTGAATTATTTCTGTAAACCTAACTTTTAAAGTTTAAAAACACAGTGAACTAATGGAAGGCCTTTATTGTGAAATTACTGTCTCCACACTTGGCTAGTCACAAGTGTATAAAAACAGATAGCTCTGTCCCGATTCAAGGACTACATTAGTTGAAAGACACAAAAATGAGTATTCTTTCATGCTGAGATTGTCTTCACTCATTTGTATTGATTGCTATGCTGTGAATGGCTACTTGGGTCAAACTTTTACCACAGCAGAGTCATCCAGAGGCAAAAGAGATTAGAAGCAACCTAAGAAAGTTGATCCCTATCACAGTGTACAGCAAATAAAACCACCCACTCCAGCTGGTGTTACAGTACATGTTTTATCCACATTTATAAGTTTAACAAGTTCTCCAGTGAATGTTTCCAGAGTCCATGCAGTTTATCCCATAAGAGCACAGAGCAGGCAGACACACACCCTCACACACACAGGCTAAATTACGCACAGAGACACACTGGGGGAAAGTCTGGCAATGGTTAGGAGTTAATCAACCTGTTAATTGCCCCTCCGTGACAGGTTGATGTTTTTGTTTTCATCTCCTTCCTTCATCCTCTCTCCCTCTAAGATCCTGCTGTGGCAAAAAATTGGACCCAATAAGTTATTTGCAGAAGCAATTGGCTGGGGCTGGATGGAAATTGTGCTCCATAACAGTGTGTGTATCTATGTGTGAAAGCGTATCTTCTCTGACTTATTGTTTTGCCGCAACATTCATTCAAGAAAAGCTCTGCGTGGGCTCGGATTTTGCTGCTCAAGAGTCTGGCTGTGTAAGGCAAGGGCTCACACAGCCAAGGTGCTCTACATGGATTAATATTATGTACAACTTGAATAGTTTCCTTGGGTTTGTCACGAAAAAAGAAAAAAAAGATCCATTAATTCATAATTTATGCTGACTTTTTTTCTTTAGCCAAAAGTTGCCGTATTTTGGCAAGTTATTAATTACTAGATCTTACAGCTTTGCCCTAAGAGCAAATTAGCGATTGTAATTTGTGGATTTGTGTTTTTTTTCTTTTGTTCAAATGTGTTTCTTTGGTTCTTTTGAGGCTTCCAAAGTCTGAAAGGACGCCGAAAGCATACCTCAATTCCATTTGGTGCTCATTGTACTGGTTACCATAGGAGTTGGCCTTATACTGCAAATAATGAAAGGGGGTGCATTTGTTAAGTGATAGCTGCACAGATATCACAGATATATCACAGAAAAAACACTTGGGAGACGGCCCAGTGTCTATTTTAGTTTGTTGAAAAGCACTTCTTGGAAGTGGATGGTTTTTTTTTCTTTTTGCTGAATCATGGTTTTACACTAAAGCATCCTTGTGTTTGTGTGTGTGCGTTTGTGTGTGTATCCGATTTACTCATCTGCTTTATTGTTAAACCTACTTTGTGTGTGCTGCCTGTGTGCGTCCTTTGCCCTTCACTGGGAATGCAGAACCACTCTATTTTTGTGCCTCACATTTCTCATCAATATTTCACTTACGCTCCCTCCATTTGCCTCCCCCCTTTTCGCTGCCTCGCTCATTCTTGGGCATCAGAATAAGGTTTTATCTATGCTCCACCACACACCATTGAAGGACTGGCTGGCTCGATGGAATCCCGCAGGGACGATATGACTTGCGTCTGCTGCTATAAAGAAACTGCCACCGCCAGATGGTTGCAAACAATCCTTTTGCTGTTTTTTTTTAACCTTTATTTACTCACAGTAGGTTGACAGAATCCAACGCATGCTTACACAGTATTCAGCTTTTCACAGAGGAGCTGTCCTGCACACCCAATCTCTTTGACACGAGGTCATTCTGCGAGTTCACTGCAGCGACGGAATTCTAGGGCAGACCGGCCGATGGTAGAGGGTGACTATAGTTTTTCCCAATCGCCCCACCAGGCATGTCAAATCATATCCCCCCCGCTGAGTCAATTCCAACTGCCCCATCAACACTAATGACAACACGCAGACAGAAGAAGACAGGGAGGGTTAAAAGAACAAGAACCCCATGCAGTGCAACATAATCGCCGCACATCCCCATGCTGATGAGGCAAGGGCAACCGCTGCAAATGTAGGTGAAGCACCAAACATTTAACCTTTAAACAGAAATACCTGTGAGCCAAACTCTTTCACTTTGTGCTGCGTCTCTGTTTGCGTTCATTTCAGCCCCTCCGAGAGCAAATCCATGCTGCGAGTAAAGTTAATTTGTGTCTCACTGAAATTTTCTTGGAAGACTTATGGAAAAAATGTAGACTTGAGTTTGGCTTTTGGCTACACTGCATGGCCTGAACTCAGTGTTTAGTGGCTCGTGTCAGGAACATGTAGTTTCCTCTTTGATATCAAATGGACAAACAGTCGACCAGCCAGGTACGATGAATCTTTCATGACACCGCTGACCCTTTTCCCAGCACACTTCAGTGTAGATCTATGTGTGACGGGAACACACCCTTAGAGACGTGATGCTGTATCCCTATTGCAGAGCTTAAGGATTAAAATACAATAATATGTTTGAAGAATATGATACTTTAAACTATATATAATAAGCATAAAAATAAAACCCATAGTGGTTCTTTCGTGATCTTTGAAGTATAATCAGTTCATTTTCTATATACCCAAGTGTGGCCTTGTTTCATCATTTCAGCTTCACAAATAACATCCCAGTGTTATTTGTTGAAATGAGATAATTGAATCAATGTTTCAGTTTACTGAATTGTTTTAATCCAATTAATCAACTCACTAAACCAAAAGGTTTGGCAAAGTCCCTGCATCTCATAACGTTTGTCACCGAAACCTCCAGAATTAACTGTATCCCTAAATTATGAGGGCGAGCGGAGCGTTTACTAGACTGACTATTTTATAATTATATACTTCATCATTGCCAGCAAATACGCAAAGTCTGAAGTAAAATCCTGTCTCAAAAAATATTCCAGTATTGTTATTTTGGATTCCAGAAACCATCTATCCCTTTTCTAATCCACTTATCTCAGTGGGGTCATGACAGCTGAAGCCTTTCCCAGCTGAGGCCTGCTGCACTGTCAGTACATCACAGACCACCACTCATAGGTGGGAGGACACTGGGCTACCTGATAAAACCCACACAACCCCAGCAGACCAGCAGGTTCAAAGACAGAAAATTCTTGACGGTGGTGACATGGCACAATTTCACCACCCCAATTCCAGAAGCATTTCTGGCACTTTTTGCCCAGTAACACTTACGCCTCAAAAGTGAGACGAGCACTGAGAGCGGCAAAGTCATGCTTGACCAACCGGGTCAGTCACTCTGGAAGCTTCAGCTGTGCTGAAACCACAACATGTGAGCGCACGTGTTTGTGTGTTTTTTTGCCTTTCTGTGTATCAGAATAAAGGTGTGATTATAGAGGGCATTAGCCCTTCTGCCTGCCTTTATTAGGCCACACATGAGGAGCTTTATTTCATCAGAGCTGACACCCTCCCTAGGAGTCATTTCTTTTTGCAATTTTCTGCTCGGTTTCATGTTCCATTACCGGCAGATTATGCTTTTTCTCTGTCTTGCACATACACTCATTTATGGATGAGCTCATGCACAAACACATTTGCAGAACTTACACACATACACAGCTGCACACGCATATTGTGAGTGCTCATGATCCCGTGCACCATTGTTATTGGACCACTGGTTGGTGAATGGTAAATAGGCTAGCTTGCCTAGAGGAGAGGACAGTAGTTAAACCAGCAGTGAATTGCTTTCTATACTACGAAAGTAAAATCAATTTCAAAACCCATTACCTGTATGGATGATTTAAAGGCACTCTCTGAGAGGAAATGCGAATTTTATTCCCTATTTCATCATTTTCTCTCCATGTATTTATTTGTGTATGTGTGTGCGTGTGTGCATGTGTTTTTGTGTGCATTTGACTATTAAAAGTCAATTTAATAGTCATGTTGACTACAACAAAAAAGCATTTATAATGTTGTATGTAGTTTTGTAGCAGTTCTGTCAACCCTGACAAAATAACTGGTGTGATGCCACGGTGACGTAACTGGTTTTGTTTTAAACGCCAACACCGCACGCTTAGGACACGGATGTTTACAAGGGAGAGTGTTTTATTAAAATACGCTACTGAGCTGTGGTGTAGGATACAAGCCTGGGAACTAGACACATCTGTGAGCTCCTGTTCAGTTTGCTCCATCAGAATGCTCTCATTCAAACTGATTTCCACCAGTCTGTCCCGTGCTAGTCATAGCTGTTCATGTAGTTTTCTTTACATTTTTCTATCACTGAGAGCTGCATCTCCTGATTTGATGCTTTGATTGGTTTTAAGTCTATCCAAATGTCTCTAAAGGTTTACTGGTCCCATACTGATGATAGCATTTGGAAATCGAAAATAAACTAAGATGTCCCAGGCTAATGCACATATTAATACTATACAGTCCTTTGCAATTGTCTTGAGCGACCCCTCATGATATTATATTTCATATGGAGCTCAACATTAGTGAAACAGTGTGGGACAATTTTGACATAGAATGGTACAAAAAACAGAAACATCCAAAGAAGAGGTTTGAATGTCCATCAAGAAGCCTGGAGAACTATTCCTGAACCCTGCTTAAGAAAAATGACAAGAAAACTTATATAGAGAGTTCAGGCTGTGTTGAAGAATAAAGGCGGTCTACCAAATATTGACTTTCAAAGTCATTAGAATTGTACAGTCTCTGTTTTTGTCTGTATTTTAATGCATGTTTGTATGTCTCAATAAATAGCTGCACATTTTTCCCATTTTCATAACAAAATATAACAAAACGAGGGGTGGCACAAGACTTTTGCATATCCTGTACTTACTAGATTACATGTTATGAACTAATGTAATGTTGCCTCCTCCCACAGCATCTTCTTTTGGCTGTCTTTCGGCCACACTACCCGTAGTGATCACAACTTTCCAATCCTGGATAAAGGAAGAAATTTCATACTTTAGTTATTATTTTTCTGCTGCTCTTTTAATTACATCATCCTGTTGCACCTGTTGTGACTAATAACACAGCCAGGTGCTTATCATGATGCATGCTGTTTTCTTCAAAATGTCACATAGTTTCTTTCTTAGTCTTTCATCTTAACGGGACGGACTTATTAATCAAAGCAGTAAGTAGCATAGATAAGTATAGGAAAAGCAGTTATGAAAGCATTAATGATGATGCATTCCATTTGGGGTGGGTCCAGGCTTTGTATGCTGGTTCACAGTCACGCCTTCCTGGGACACTTAATGGCAGGAATCCATCATTGATGGACTTGTGCTTTCATTTCATTGAGTCAAAATGTCTGCAGTGAAAAAGCTTACATGTGTGATTTCTGTGTCCCTGCCAGTAACGGCTGATGCACTTTTTATGATCCATATTGATCTTAAAACACCTTAAACATTTCTTTTTGCATTGCCTGTTCAAGTATTTAACTCTGTGCACTGTGTGTACAGACCATCCACTCCTCTATGTCAGTTATTGCAGATTTAATAATTAAGCTGTAAATATCAAACTAGATGGAAATGAGACACTTAAAGTTGATGACGGACTGAGTATCAACCTCCCTCCATGTTTGTCACCTTCTGTCCTGTGTGTACCCATTCACACACAAGTCATGAAGCCATCCATCCATCCTCCCCCCACTTAGATAATCCAGAGTCAAGGATGAGCTCACAAATTTTGATTTTTTTTTTTCTCTTTTTTTGGTGGGGTGTTGGGATACCTTTGGGAGCATGCTGACAGGAGAAATGATGGAGCTTGAGAGCACAGCTTGTTCTTTTAGTCAAAAGCATGGTGTGAAATGGTGGGCGAGAATAGAAACCCTACAAGGGTCACTGAGAGGTGAGTGTGAGAGACTGAAGCCTACATGAGGAGACAAGAAGTGACAGAGCAGAAATGAGTGTGAGGGAATTGAAAGGCAAGAAAAAAATTTATATAAAAGAAGGGATTTAATGTTTTTTCTAAAGACATGTCACTAAAAGCATCACTGTCGCAGTTTTTTTTTCTTGTCAGGGAAAATTGTGACTAAAAGCAATACCTGTTTTAGAGCTGGGTGAAGGTATTTTGGTATATTTAGGTATGTGTGCATGCACCATCATTAATCTTATGCTGGGGGGGGGGGGAAGTATGTGTAACATTAGGCTCCGTTAAACAACATCAGCACTCGCAGATGAGCATCACTGGTGTTACTGATGAGGGAGCTATGATTCATTTTCAGTCTCTTCATCTTTTCACTGGTAAGCATGACTGGCTCTGATGGTCTTTATTTTATTTTTATCATTGTTTTCTTATTTGTCACTTACAATGGAAGACATGCTTGGCAGATTAAATTTATGACTCCAAAGTCACAAAGTAGTTTTGTCACCTTAACTGCTACAGTGAGTAATTTGGCTCCAAATGACACAACAAAATAACAGATGCTTTCAAGACGTTTTACTTTTTGAGCCACTTACCGGTTGCGATCTGTAATCTACACCTGCTCATTTTGAGCTGTGTTGTGAGCACGGAGGAGTGTTGTTGCGTCACTATTTCTGATTTGTTAATAATAACATTAAAAACGATCAAAGATTTTACATTTTTCTATTTTCATGCAGTTATTGTGTATGCACAGGTATAGATATTAGATTAAAGAATGCCACGAAGACTCCCACTCTGTCAAATGACCCGAGGTAACAGAATCTTACTTTATGTTTTTTCCCTGATTACTTTTCTTTGACCTCAGTAGAAATTATTTTAAAGAGAAGTGCAAAGACGAATACACATAAGACCTGCAGCACTCAGACAATCTGACCATACTTATACTTAAAGGTACTGTACAGTAAGCCATTTCTTGAGGTTATTTAATAAAAAAAGTGCTGTACTTATAAATAAACATTGATCACCTGCTTCCTCACTTTAAACCTCATCTCCTGAACTGGAGCTGGGGCTCTCACGTATGAAAACGTGCATAAACATGCTTAATAATTACTTACTGTCAGGAGATTAGACAATGGACTCTGCTGTGCCTGGACAGCTGACTGCGAGCTGGCTAAACAACAAGGACAGCTTGTTATAAGCTAACATTAAGCCAGCAAATGTTAGGCTCCAGGGTTCTGGAGACATACTTTTCCTCTAATCTCACGTTGTATGAGGGTTTATTCAAGTGTTCGAGTCCACAATGTCAGGCCCACTCCAAAGAAGTTTCATTAATGCTTGCTACCAGCCGCTAACAGAGGCTAACAGCAGCTAACAGCAGCAAAAAGAGATACCTACAGAAAATGTGTCTGAATGTCAGATGTTTTACAGCCTCCTCCAGAGTAAATAGACCTGGATACCCAGCTGAGGTAAACAACCTACACTCACTACAGATCCACAGATAGTATCTTAAATCTGCTGACATGTAGTGGTGAGATTTTATGCACTCTACCTTTATTGGATTAGTCTTCCTTGCTTAAATTGCATTTTTCCAAAGATGAACTATAAAAACACATATTCTTAAACATGGACAGTTGTTGCTCTTCTGCAGTCCACTCACATTCCTTCCCACGTATCCCTTATTATCCCTTATTAAAAATTTCAGCATCTATAAAGTAAAACAAATTAATAATGATAATAATTCTGAAAAGCTGCCAACACAGCAACACCCCAAAGAAGGACATGACTAGTGCAAACTGAGTACAACCTTCACTTTGATCTGAAAATTGTACTATAGCTAATTATCTTAAATTTATAGAGCACTTTTCAAAACTCATGTTAATGAGCAGATTTTAATAAAGTGGCATAATGCTCATAGTTCGCCTGTGGATTTAACAAATTAACAAGTTGTTAA
>VOQK01007226.1:24574-35276 GCA_015052645.1 Benitochromis conjunctus | reverse complement strand
GTTGGTGTTTTCCCCCCCCCCCCCCTTTTTTTTTTTTTTTTTTCCTTCCACCCTAACCATGAACATTGTCATGGTTACAGTCCTATTGCATAACTGAGAAAAGCCTTGTATTCCTGTCTCCATGGAAATGGAGGCACACCCCTCTACCCCCACAAAGCTTCTTCCTGAGCACTGAGCACGCTCAGAAAACATTAAACGCACAGAGGAAATAGGAAAAACAAGATTTCACTACAGAGCAACTTTATTAAAATAATGATGCACTACCTGCATTAAATTTATTATTGTACAATCATACCCAAGTTTTTTTTCCCCAAAAGCAGGAAATTCCTGAATTAAAAAAAATTAAAAAAATAATTTTTTGTGCAATAACAAATTATGTATGTTTTGTATGTGTGTTTATAAATACATACATACACATATTTCCACATACATGTGCCATATGAGGCGCAGGTGCAATGTAAGGAGCAAGTGAGTGATCGGTGCATAAGGTGCGACGTGAACGCTGGTATTGCACATTAAGTAAGGGGTAGCAATGCTGTTTGTACTGTAATAAATACAGTTATATAGATGGAGGTAGGAGTGTTGGTTTATAAATACAGTGTGAATGTCCATGAATGTAAACAGCACAGTTAGCCTTCAGTCAGGGTGGAGGTGGGGCATGTTTGACAGCCTGTGGGTCAAAACTTCTATTGAGTCTGTTTGTCTTTGACCTGATCGACCTGTAGCGTTTACCGGGGGGGGTGAGTGTCCAGGGTGCGAGGGGTCCTTCATAATGATACTGGCTCTCCGCTGAAGACTGCCAGTATAAATGTCTCTGAGGGGGGTTGGTGAAGTGCCAGTTGCCCGCTCTGCCGCCCTCACCACCCGCTGCAGTGGAAGCTGCATATAACTTAAAGTACAGGAGATTTTCAGGATTTAATAAAACATTTTGATTGGTTGACTTTTCAAATATGTGACTGCATCCATTAAGAATCAGCTGCAAAGATTTTCCAATTCAGTATGAAATGTAATGCTTTTGATGGATGGATGTAGGTCAGTGAAATGGTAAAAAAATACAATAGTAAAATAAACTATACTCATCAAAACAGGATAGATTAAAAAAAAAATTGAAGGCATTAAACCAGGTGTGATCTACAGAATAGTAGCTTTGAGTTCAAAGGTCGCGTGTGCCTGGGAGCGGCCTGAGTCCACCCTCCAGTGATAAAGCCGTGCAGCTCAAAACTGCCTTAGCATTCAGAGATAACTGCATTAAAACTACTCGCTGAACTCTGTACTTTGTACTTCCTCAAAGTTCCTTCTGCATGCCGGATAAAGGGACAAAGAACTGCAGGGCTTGGCTCAGTAAATATGGTGAAATACAGTATGAACTAATACTTTTGTGAAACTGAGCACAAAATAATATCCTTTCTGTAAACTTTATACCAATTACTTAATTAAATCACATGATTTCAGTTTAAAAAATCAAAGGGTAACGCGTTGCCCAAATAACAGATTGTTGTTGGGTTTGTTTGTTTTTGTCATAAATTCCTGTAGCATGAAACAGCATTTCAAAAGCTGAAACCAAAAAGTGTTTGGCATTTTTTGCCTTAGAAGAAGTTTTATCTTCTGTCAGTGTGATCATTTAATAAATACTTTACAGTAATATGAATCACAAAAGCATCGATTCTCTTTTTTTGCAGCTGCAGCCTGAAAATAATAAAACAAAATCAACTTAGCAACAGCAAAGTAGCTCATCTTAGGGCTTCATAACCAACGGGTGATATCTGCGTTCATCCTTTACACCGTCCTGGTGTCGTAGCAAAACAGGAAATCGGCACATGACCATGAGCCATGGCATTGTGACTGATGTAATTCATTAGAATGAAGCATGTCACCATGCCAACCATGAAACTGAGCTTTTTAAAAGAAGCTGCAGCCAGCGTTGGTTAAACCGTGATCCTTTTCTAGACCTGATCCAGTGATTAACAACGTCTGACCCCATAAACCTAAATAAGAGTCTGTTTTTAATTAATAACACCAGGGCTCTGTTCCGTCTGAAATTCATAGCCATTGTTCTGACACGGAGCCGTCAACCTCTCAGGTGATGTCTAACACTGGACCGGACACTTGTTGTGCCAAGGTAGGTATCCTCGACCGAAGTTGTTTCCCCTGCATTGGGAGCATTCGCTGGGCAGGGAGAACGGATCCAATTGACTCCGCCTCCATTACTAGATGTGGAAGTAGTGAACTGTTTTAGTGAAAACATGAAAAATGAGTGTCGTTACGTGACCGTTCAGTTTGTGGGTTGTCACGTGGTATGAGACGGGATTATTTTAACAAACCGAGGACATTTAGCCTGCTGTAACTTTACTGTGTAAAGAGCTGACATCTCCAAAGTTTCAGGAGTAATAAGTTATTATACAAAGTGTTTGTGAACTCCCAACGCAGGGGAAACTAATTCTGTCGGGGATACCTACCATGACACGACACTGTGTTATACTGGGTTTGTGAGCGCTTACTGGGAAAGTTTGAAATGACAGGAATGAGAATTAACACCTCAGAGTCTGAGGCCATGGTTCTCAGCTGGAAATAAGTGAAATGCCCGTTTCAGGTGAGGGAGGAGTTGCTGCCTCGAGCGGGAGAGTTCAGGTATCTCGGAGTCCTGTTCATGAATGAGGGGAGAGTGGAGCAGGAGACATCTTGGTGCTGAACCGGTCCGTTGTGGTGAAGCGAGAGCTGAGTGTTGATTTACTGATGAGTCCACGTCTACAGTCCTCCACTCACCTCAACAAGTTCTGGGTAGTGACTGAAAGAATGAGGTTGCAGGTTAAAGTGCAGAGAATGAGCTTCCCTCATAGGGTGACTCCTCACCCCCTCTGTACGGGAGAGGGGGTGACTCCTCACCCCCTCTGTACGGGAGAGGGGGTGACTCCTCACCCCCTCTGTACGGGAGAGGGGGTGAGGAGCTCCAGAGTTGGGGCTGCACATTGAAAGGAGCCAGTTGAGATTGAGTTGACAGTTGACTAGAGTGCATCCTGGAGATACCCTTAGGTGAGGTGCATTGGGCATGGGGAGGAGACCCAGGAGCTGCTGGAGAGAATGGCTGGTTGGGAAGGCCTTGGTGTCTCTCTGGAAGAGCTGGAGGAGGTGGCTGAGGAGTGGAGAGTCTGCTCTGCTTAGACTGCTGCCCTTGTGACCCATAATAAGGATGGATAAGAAGCAGATGAACAGATGGATTTATACTGTGAAATAAAGTGAAAGCATCAAAAATCTTGTAAAAATATACATTTTGTTATACCATCCAGCACTGCTGCAGACCTAAACTTCTAAATGGTGCCAAAGGAGGGACATATTTATCTTTGACCTTTGACAAATGATCAGTTCCATGGAAATATTTAGCCTCTCATATTTGCCATTTCCACAAACTGGTGGAGGAGGCTGTTGTACCATTGACTGTTGAAAAATATGATGTCTGTGCCAAGCTGCCTCTGCCCTGGATCGGGTTGTAGCTTTGATGAATAACTCTGTCGCTGCCTGCTTCTCTGTACGTGAGGGTATCTGCTGGTGTAGAACAGCTACATGGAGAACTATTTACTTTCCTCCCACACACACACACGCGCACGCACACACACACGCACACATTCCTCTCACACAAGTGGAAGGGAAGGTCACTCATATTTCCCTCGCAGAAGGCTGGCACACTTGTGTTTACATTGCAGTCCTTACACCCCCATCGCTATAGCAACTCGTTTTCTTATTTTGGCCGACTGCGTGGGTGTTTTTCAGTCATTTCTGTTGTGTGTAATGTGCAGAAATAAAACAATGCTTGTCTAGATGTAAATGACGAAGCTGAGGAAGATCATAAAAGCTGCAAATTCTCTCGGTTTGTCATCCCGAGGTGCAGCTGTGTTGTGCAGTTTTGCCTTTCTGGTTGTACCAGATGGGGTGAGATGAGCTGGCAGCAGAGAAATGCATTTCTTGGCGATACTAGGTCAGTTGACTTGGTTTGGATGTGCCATCTGAAGATGTTTGATCATTTTGCACACCCAACACCAGGCTGTAAATGAATCGTTCTCTATGACGTATGTAGGCGGGCTGAACTTCTGTCATTATTATTCTGTTTTCAAAAAACAAGAACGTACAAAAAACCCGAAGTGCTTTAATAGTCAAAATCACAATCATTCATCACAGACTAATAATGACTGGAAAAGATGAAGTCGACTCCTGCAGATCTTTGTATTTATTTATTTTGGTAACGTATTTTGTCAAATTAAACAACAGATTTGACAGATTAATTTTTTTTGGCTGTGAGATTTAGGTGTAGACCATAGTGTGTCTCTGAGGCAGCCATTAAGAGTGAACGAAGCCAGATATTCAGCAGTGGACATGTCTGTACCTGGGATAGTGTGGAGGAGGTGTTTCAGCACAGGCAGGGCCGGGATGTTTGAGTGGATGAACAGCGAGTCTGCTGGGTGCGAGCATAATCACCCACATTTTTCACATAATCACTAAAAATGTTCCCAAACTTTCCAAAATAAGTTACAGCCGTCAACAGAAACTAAAGCGGAAAATCATGTCCAACGTTAGTGTATTGTGTTAAAAAGCTGATTCTAGGGTGTAAAATAAAGTCAAAGCACTAAATTTGTCTGATTGTTTTATGATGAATGGAAATGTAAGAGGGACGGCTGTGAAGCTGATACACGGCTTCTTCCATTTTTACATTTTGTTTTCTAAAAAGCTTAATGTCCCACATTCAAAACATCACTTCTGATTTTAAAAGTCTGGTCTCTGCACAGTTGCACAAGAGCAAATAAGACAAAGTGGGCAGACCACACACAACTCCAGCGAGCATGCTTTTACTAGTTGGTACAAATAAGTGGTGTCATTCTTGGAAGTAAAAAGTGCTGATGCACAAACCCTCTTCATGCCAACGGGTGTGCTAGTGTTTGCTTTTCCCTTTCAACATCTCACACACACTATGTTCATGTGCTGTTGTCCTGTCTTTGTTGATGGCCACTAGAGTTGCACGATACATTAAAATCTTCCAACAGTGTGTGTAAAACTGTCCACGGAGGCATTATTCAGCACGTTTTTTACAGAGATCAATTAAAGAAGGCAAACCAGCGGCCTGTCTATGATTAGGACTGGGTTTCTGCTTTAGCCACATGAGAAGTATGACATGAAGCGTCATACACTAATTATGAAGAAAGACTTCTGTGAGAAGGCTTGCAAATGTTTTTCCAATATATTAACTGATAAACGTATTTATTATTATCTATATTTTAGTGTTTGCGTAATGAGCCTTTACTTTTGTAAGTGATCTCTCTGCTAAGGTTGACCTCTGCTGTGAACAATGTGTGATATGAAAGGAGTTAGCTAAGCTTTGCACGTGACCTCCCTGCTCCTTCTCTAAATCTCGCTTTAGCTTTAGCTCCTCCATACCGAGGCGTGCAAGCATGCTTCCTAATTTCCTCAATATGTTGTGTCTTTATCGCATTCCAGAGACGGCTGGGTCGAAAGCACTCAAACCAGTTGTGTTGCCGTAGTGCTGTAGTACTTGTGCAAAGGGAAATGTTCGGCTCTTATCTTTCCATTTTAGGCTGTGCGTACTGTTTTACAATGCTTTTAATTCAAACCTAGCATTTCCTGCCGTTTTGACTTAACATGAAAAAGTCGTCGCTTGCAAACCACAGGAAGGAAGCGGCATGTTTCACAGAGGTTTGAGCGGGTTTGATTGACACAGCAGTCTTTCTTAATTTTTCATCTGCCGTTTTTCATTTGTAAATAATAGTTAATGTAACGGTTAAAGGTTTGTGGGTCAGTGGTGTGAGGTTTTGTTGTACGGTACCTTTGTCATACATCCTTATTTGGAAACGTGACTTTTTGGTGGATGAACATGTGGTCTTTTTGTGTAATAGGTTTTATTATTATTAGAGGCTAATATAAGCCACAGTATCAGTGCTGGCATGTGCCATATGTGGTTCTGCAGGCTGCACTTGTTGAACATGCTTGGCCCAGTGAGCACAGTGTCTTGTCTGATTATATTAAGTGTTATTTTGTGCGATATTTGTTATAGCTTTAATATTGATTACACTGAGTACAGTCTGTGGTACATGTGTGCAAATATTTCACCTTTCTAGTATGTGAAAGGAGGGAGTCTCCACAAAACTTTGACTTAATGTAATTAAAGGGGGAAAAACCTTGATGTCAGGAGCTATGGAAGAGAGAGGGAGGGTCCTGAGCAGCTCATCTAGGTGAGGTGTGCTCCATCAGCTCAGTGACCCTTGGTCTGTATTTCCCTTATTTATTTATTTTTTGCTACTCATCTTCATCATTCCAACTTGGTTTTCAGCATTTTGGATAATGGCCGTACTCACTCTCTGTGCATTCACAGAGGAGCGAGCGTGACTCACTTTGACCACAAAGACCATGTTCTTAGCTGTGTTAGCCCGTCAGCACAGCGAGAAGGTCCTGGTTGGCTGCAGCCTTTCTGTCTTAATAAGTGGTTCTGAATTGGAATTATAAATCAATGCAGTTATTGCACATATCTGGCCTTTGAGTTTTATGGATTTTAAAAGGTTTGCATTTTTTAACTTTTTGTCTAATTTTGGGGTTTTTGTTTTTTTTAAATACAGCTCTGCCTACGACCGGGAGAACAAGATACGCGTGGCCATCAAGAAGATCAGCCCCTTTGAGCACCAGACGTACTGCCAGCGCACCCTGAGAGAGATCAAAATCCTTCTGCGCTTCAAGCACGAGAACATTATTGGAATCAACGACATCATCCGTGCACCGACCATCGAGCAGATGAAGGACGTGTATCCTCACTGAAGCGTGATTGATTGTTTGATGGTTTTCTTTAGCTGCTGGTAAGATTGGTATTACCATCGAGCGTTTGTGGTCAAGAGGTTTTTATTTATCTTTTATTACATAATAGCCACCTGTCGCCATACAGTTGGCAGAGATGCTTTTCGCTGTAGCCAAATGGTAGCGCACTCTCAAGCCTGCAGGCGTGTGTATAGTTTTACACTGCGTCTGTGACTGAAGCCTGCAGCTGCTCAGCCTGGCAACATGAGCATTGCCCAAGAACAAACAATAAATTGCGCTGCTTTCTTTTACCACGAGTCATTGAGGAGGTGGAGTCCACCTGGACCAGTTTCAGTACATATTGGCCTCACGAGCACCAGCTCGATCAGAATCATAATGCTCAGGGACTTTGAAACTTGACTAAAAGTCCTAAAAGACTCAACAAGTGATCATTTAGTTTTGTATTTTGCAGCTGTGCATCTCTCTGGGCTACATCTTTGATACAAGCGCCTCCACCTTTGCTCTTATCAAGTCTTTCTTTAACAAAGAAACATAAAACCATGAATAGTTTTACTGAACTTAAGTGTCTGGGAGCTTTCAGCTGTACAAAAGCCGATTTTCCTTAACCTGGAACTGTGCAGATATATTGTCCAGGATCTCATGGAAACTGATCTGTACAAGCTCCTGAAGACTCAACACCTGAGCAATGACCACATCTGCTACTTCCTCTACCAGATCCTACGAGGGCTCAAGTATATCCACTCTGCCAACGTGCTACACCGCGACCTGAAGCCTTCCAACCTTCTGCTCAATACCACCTGTGATCTCAAGGTAGCGCCTCAGACAGATGCTGGCTTCATTTAAATGCCCATGTTCAGGCGCTTATCCTTACGGGTCCCATTCACTTTTCTTGTCACTGGAAAGACATCTATTTTTTTTCTTCTTTTTTTAACCCAAAATTATTAAATAACTTAATAATGTTGTTATAAATCCTCCATTTCCATAAGTACAAATCTGCTGTTGTTTTTCATTTTTATGTTGTGTCCTCTAATGTTGTGACACTTTATTGTGCCATTTCTGATTCTGTTTGGTAGATCTGTGACTTTGGTTTGGCTCGTGTGGCTGATCCCGACCACGATCACACTGGTTTCCTCACAGAGTACGTAGCCACCCGTTGGTACCGAGCTCCTGAGATCATGCTCAACTCCAAGGTCAGTAGAGTAACGATGGCATGTTTAGTGTTTTCAGTTCTTCCCAATTTGAAAAATAAAAAATTGTAGCATTTATTTAATTTTTTGTCACATTAAATAAAAAAAGTTTGTAAACGATGTCATGTATTTTTTTTTGTTTTAAACCTGAACATTAAATGCATCTTAAATTAAATTTCAGGGTACTGTTTATTGAAATATTTTTCATATATGTGGGTGGTTTGGCTCTAGGGCCCATGTTAACTTTGTGCCCTCCATTTAAACGTGTTAATTGGAAAACAACGACCCCGTTAGTGACGTGAAATATCTTTAAACTTTCTAATTCTATTTTAATTTTAATTTCTAAACACTAGTTGGAATAATTTAAAATGACTTACAGCACTTGACAGGCACATGCTATATTAATGCTGTGTATTAGTAAGCTTGTTGCTGTAGTCATGATTATGTCTGTTCTTCTTGATTTCAGGGCTACACCAAGTCCATAGACATCTGGTCAGTGGGCTGCATCCTGGCTGAGATGCTGTCCAACAGGCCAATCTTTCCGGGGAAGCATTACTTGGATCAGCTCAACCATATTTTGGGTAAAAATTAACTTTGCATGCAGTAAACATGGAGAACTTTCCATTTTTAAAAAGTCAAATGAGTTGTGTCCACAGAGGCTGACATTTATCCCAGTAAGCCACAAAATTTAAAACCACCTGCAAAATGATGTCCGCTCAAAAGGGCTCAGAGATGTTAGTCCTATAAGGGGTCAGACTTTTGAGGCGAGCCTTCATGGCTTGGACTTGTAACACATAAGTTTTCAAACTTTTGCAATAAAGGAAGCATTTCTTGTCCTATTTATTTTAATGCCAGGATACAGTACTGTTGCTTTTATGGATCTATAAGTCAAACATACATCTAGATGAATCCCATGATCCAACGTTTCTCTGCATCATATTGATTTTACTTGCAAACCTTCTTCCTATTGTGCAAGATTCTGCCATCTCTTCCAAAGCACGCACACCTGAGCCACTTGTATTGCTCCATTGTTCAGCTCAGGTGCTGGTTGGGGTTCAGCTGGGGACCTGTGACTGCTCTATGGCTGTGTAGTGCATTGCTTTGTGTTGAGGTATTCTCCAGTTTGAGCAACAGTGGTCATGTAATCGGTAAACGTCTGCACCAGTGACTGTTTATCCCAGTTATAGCCTCTTGGATCCCTTTTGCTTGGTGCTCACTGCCTCATACTGGGAACCTGTTTTGTTTTTTTAGATGGTCTGACCAAGTCGAGTCCTCGATGATGAACTTTGTCAGAGTTTTTCCTGATTTTAACAAAAGAAATCGACAATGCTTTTCACGTTGGCTGTTTGAGGTTTCGGTGAATCTTTTCTTTATGATTTAAATTGCTGTATTCGTTTGGTAGTACAGGATATCGTTATGGTGTGACTCAGCTGAATTATTTAGTCTGTAAGAAAATCTCGGATACCTCTACACTTCACACTCAGTCGCAACAGCTTCCTGGTGCAGGTCCATAGACACTGTAGCCACTAATATGTCCTTATCAAGTCAGACTTTTTTGTCTCTTGGTGCCAGACCACATATTGCTTCTCCCATCTGCCTGTTCGTTGTGCAGTCTGAATGTTTTTGTCCAGAGAATCTTTCTTTCACTGTAAACTTTTAGCAGAGGCTGTGCAAATTCTTACTGTTATCATAGAAGAACAAAATCTGATTGTCTTTCTGATTTCCAGGAATTCTGGGTTCTCCCTCACAGGAGGATCTCAACTGCATCATCAACATTAAGGCCAGGAACTATCTGTTGTCACTGCCTTTGCGCTGCAAAGTGCCGTGGAACCGTCTCTTTCCCAACGCCGATCCAAAAGGTAAGATGCAGAATCTCGCCATGACCGCAGTATTTGGCCATCGGGGGTTTAGTACATGAGCCTGTGAACCTCTTCCTGAGAGAATTTCATTTTATAGAGAGGGGAGAAAAAACCAATTGCCTACACTTGGCACACCTCATACCGATCACATTAAATTCATGTTGTGCCTACTTCTTAAAGGTTTGATCAACCGTGCCCTGGCACAGCACACAGCAATCACACTAGTCAAAAGAAGTGGACTTTGGGCTCAAACCCGCTCAGGCAGAGTACAGGACGCCTAGTGTGGCTACGCTCTGACGATGTTTTTGCAGATTCAGTTGGTCTTTCTGTGCACGACGTTTTTATGTCTCCTTCACTGCTGAAATTACATTTAATCTGGATAATCATTCATAAGAACTGTGCTAATAAATGCACAGTGGCATTTCAAGATGGTGAGAAAAGCTTTAGTAAAATCTTTGGTAATCACAATGTGAGTCCACTGACATGCATCTAAAGGCAGCCTGAAGCAACACTCAGAGAGAAGCTGATGATAAAATCTACACAGTGTAAATTTAAATGTACTTGGTGTGAACATTTTTAAGAAAAACGTTCTCTGAAGCGGTAAAATCCATAGAGACGAAGCTCAAAGACGGCTTTGGTAAGACTCAACCAAGAACTGTGGCCAAACCTTAGAGCACAAAAGCAGTGCAGGTGGATGACGTGATGCTGCTCTTATATCCTTCTCTCTGTTTACAGCACTTCACACTGAGTCACCACATCACCATGACATCTTCCAAACTGATATCATGCAGTGACACAGGCTAAAACCAGATATTTATTAGAGCCATTCTCCAAATTCAATAAGCTGAA
>VOQK01007225.1:22140-35063 GCA_015052645.1 Benitochromis conjunctus | reverse complement strand
TGTGAACTTTTTCCTCTGTTTGCGCATGTTCATTTTTTTTTTTCTTTTTTTTTTTTTTACTCTGTCTATAGGAAAAAAATTGTAAGAGACGGTGGCATTTGCTGATTGCTGATAGTGAACGCACTGCATGAGGCAAGGCTTGCATACTTAATGCTGGAAGGCTGGAACTCCGATTGCAATCAGAGGGTCTGAGTGAGGGAGATGGTGGGAGGGAACAAACAATAATACATCCAAATTCAACAAGTGCTGTTGCCAGAGGGCACCAGAGACAGGGAGAAGAGTGCCTGAATAGGAGGCCAGAATAATTGACAGCTGATTCTACATAGACCTTTGCCGCTTTGTTTTTCTCTCCCCCTATTTTCCCACTCCACACACACACACACACACACACACACACACACACACACACACACACACACACACACACACACACACACACACGTACACACATCTCTAAATCTATGTATAATTCAGTCCTATTTCTGCAGTGGCGCCTGTATAGAAGCATCCAATAAACTCATTTAATATTGCAGCCATTTACTGCATGGCAAACACCCACCACTGTAGATGTATGGAGGATGTATAACCATTTTCCTGTTTCTGCAGGTAATAGGAGTGGCTGTGCAGGAAATCAGAGGGGGTCGGGAGAGGTTGAGGAACTGATGAACTTGTCTTCATGCAAATGCAACAGTTGCTCTATTCTGTATGTGCTTCTGTGAAAGTGTTTGTGGAGCACCAACTTGATGGTAATATGAACTGGCCATGCTGGGACTTGGAGGCAATTTTCCTAGCTCATAAACAGCAGGATGTTGAAATAAACTCAAGAAGAAGGGCAAATCAGGAATTGCAGGAAGGGCTGTGTGTTTGCATAATATATATGTATGGAAAAATGTCATGCAAAGCCTTTGCTAAATGAACTCATGCCGTCGTGCAGTGTTTACTCGTAGGTTACAATTCTACCTTTGGAGCCACGCACCTAAGGCTCTCTCCTTCAGTGACAAGTGGAGGAAGATTCTGGGGAAAGGTTTGCCAAGGTTTTGGCCTCTTGTATCTAATCAAGTCTCTCTCCAGGCTGCTTGCCCATTCAAGGCCTTTGCCTCTGTCAGACTACAGACAAAGACTTGTTAAGGATGTAAACTCCTGGTGACAAACTGTGATGTTACTCTAGGGGGGCCTGTGCATATCTTGCATGCAGTACACTCAGTCACAGAGAAAGGCGACAGCATAATCATGCAAATTTTTCTTCTTACCTATCCTCATAGCATGCTGAATTCTCGCTGCAAAAAGACTAGATTGTCCATTCTCCTTAGCTGTCGTTCTCCCCGCGGCACGCAGTTTATTCATTACTCTATCACCAGCGAACCCAGAGTGGCATGGGTTAATCTCAAGTGACAGGATTCAGAGGCCTTACATCCTTTGGAGAACGCTCACAAACGCGTGGCGCATGGATGTTGACTTGATTGAGTGCGGCTCTGACAACTGTAATTATGCGCTGACAAGTTGCAAATCAGTGGCTTTAAGGAACAGACTTCTGAGCAGGAATGTTCAATCCAAGCTTCAAATGGGCTCAACATGTTCTCCGAGGAAATTCGATACCGGAGCCTATTGTGTTGCGGGGGCATCTCATGCACGTTATCGTCTTTCCATCAGATTGTGTGCAAGAAGTCCATTCCAATCCAAGTTTGGAACCGTGGAAACACAAAGCACAGAAGTTTCCTTTTCAGCTTGCAGCACCAAACATGACTTGCACAAGCGCCGCAGTCAATAAATATCTGAGACAATCTCCCCTTTTTCACCCTTATATCAGTCAGACTCTAAATCCAGTCTGGGATGCATTCACTGCTATCTGATCCATGTTGTCACATTCCCTACACACACACACTCACACGTACACACACACATATATATATATATATATATACACACATACACACACACACACACACACACACACACACCATGCTTCCATGGATGAAGGATAAAAGAGTTGTTAATGTTTTCCTCTCTATTCTTTTTCATCTCCTTCCCCTTCACTTTGCTGTCAGTCATTTCCGGCCTTTGGGGGCCAGAGGTGGCTCAGCTTTGGTGTGATGTCTCTCTGCACCCATCCATCATTCAAAACAGGCTTTGTTCAAACTTTGGCAGGGGTGAAATCTGTGTAATTTGCTTGCAAATGCTACCTCCTCTGTCCCTGCCAGCGACAGGCGTGGTCACTGGGACGGGAACAAAGATGAGCCCTCTCTGCCTCATTAAGTAACTTCATTAAGGCCGCCAGCCTCCCGGGAAAACAGAGGCAGAAGCAGCGACTGTTAATGGACCAAGTGATGCAGGCAACTTTCTCAAAGTGAGACTTCAGAGAGGGATAGTTCAGGGTGTCTAGAGGAGTAAACTGAAAGCCTCCTATACGAACAAAGCCGTAGTAACAGGGAAATGAACAGAAAGAGGAGAAAGTTTGTCTGCAGCTTAGGAAACTTTATCCCACATTAGTCACACACCTCCCACACACTGCATTGTGTGGGTTCGTTTCAGACTGGCAGTGTGCATGTTCAAACAAGCCTGAGATATTTCAATCTGGACAACTTTGGTCTGGACTGAAATATCTCTGTCATGAAATTTTGTGCAGACATATGGCCTTCAGAGGATGTTGTTTGATGATCTCTTGATGTTTGTACAACGAGGGGGACTTCTCATGGTTTTTAAACATGACTAAATGCCTCCAATGTCTCTAGTGTATCATCCAACACTGCTATTAGAAACATTTTTAATCAGTCCAAGCTTTTAATGATGAAATCTGAACAAAACTAAAATAATTCCCTTGGTGTTTAATGGTAATGAGCAAACATGGAAAACATTTTGGTCTGCCACGTGTTAGCTGGCTTTCCTTAAGCAGTGAATTAATCAATTCAGGATCTAACCATGCTTTTCCTAAATCCCTCTTCCATGCAGAACCCATGCTCCTCCAGCTCCTTCTGCCACATCTTCTCCTCCTCCACCATCACTGCCTCCCACCAATATCTCTCCCTCCACTACTTCCTCCCCATCCCCCTCTCCTTCTCCTTCTCCTTCGCCCTCCCCCTCTCCTACAACCCGTTGTCACCCATGCCGAAGGAGGAAGTGGGCCTTGGATGCGACGACATGCCAGTGCCGCTGCACCGTCATAGCTGAAACCTGCAGCCAAAAAGGCCGAAAGCTCAACCCTCGTCGCTGCAAGTCAGTCCCGTTTTTTTTTTAAACAAAACACTTTAAAAAAATTTCCTTATCATACATGATTGAAATTTAGACACAATATGTGGATAATACACAGACGATACATGGGATGTGCATCGCTCCAAAGAAGCAGTCATTTAGGAATTAAGAATGATCATTCATTGCTGTATCAAAGCTTTTCTCAGAGCAGCTGAAATTTGAGTGCATACACATGTTTAAATGACTTTGAAAAAGACTCTTAATCCCAGATAGCTCTTTATGTGGGTATATTTGACAGAGAAGTTGTTTTAAACAAATAAAATATTAAAAAATGTACATGCTGGCTTTATATCCACACTCACATGTCAGCCTGAATCCTGCCAGGAAAGATTTCGTGCTGAAACCTTCCTCTTTTAATTGTTTACTGCTCTAGGTGTGAAGCCATGAGGACTTGATGTGTCCGCCCACATTCTTTTCGCCTCCATCTCTCCACCAAATCCCTCTCGATTCATCGCCCACCCTCAGCATCAGCGCCATAGACCATACAGACACTTGGAAAGGTGGCGTCTCAAACCGAGGGGCGGCACACAGAAGAACCTGTAGCAGAGCTCCAGTAAAGCAACAAGTTCATCATCACTGCATACATCTGCTGTGTGCAAATGTCTTTCCGCCTCTGTGCTTCTGTGGGAAAGATTCTATCAGTCTGCATGTACATGGCGTGTGCTGACACGTAGCGTCGCAAAACACATCCAATGAGTGGAGGATGGAAGTGGCAACTTTGAGAGGCATGGGAATAAACAGACTCGGTGTACACAAGCCTGCATGTGAACGCGCTGCACTGTTGTTTCAAAGGCTGGAATCTGGGAAGTTCCTTTCACCTGCAATTAAACTTGTAAACACAAGAGAACAGTGGAAACGAGAGCGATTATACTCCATGAGAACAACGCGGATGCAGAGGAGGAGTCTTACACAGGTGTCCTCGCAAGGAAACTGCACATGACGGATTCCGGGGTTAAGTCGAGGCCAGTATTTTGCAGAGGATTAAGGAAACAGCAGCAACAGATTACTGATGGACACATACACACATACAACAGACATACAAGAGTGACACAGGACATGCACATGAACTGGCACCCCAGTGTGCATGGACCTATAGTTTAGCTAAAAGCTGGGATGGAGTATATCTGTGTGGTCTCCCCAGTGAAAGACCCAGATGGGTTAACCGCGCAGCCGCTCTCCCTTTTATTCAAAGCTGGCTCTCCAAGCCGCTTTCCAGCATTTGTTTAATTTCGGCCTTTTGTCTCCGTCTTTCCTCGGTTTCTCGATAGAAAGGAGCCGCATCGCCTCTCTTTGCCTCTCTTTGAGGCAGTGAGGAGAATGATAATAATGAGGCCTGGCGGCTCTCCACTGCTTCACACACTCACACACACACATTCACACTTATAATACCAGGAACACAGATGACACATACACACACGCGCACACACACACACTCACATACAGACACGGCTGCAGCACACACACACACGCAATGTGAATTGAATGCAGGTAGCCATAAGCTTTTGTTTGTGCAACACCAAGTGTGCAAATATATGTGAGTTGTTTATTTGCAATTTACTGCAAAGTCTTCACTGAGTATTATATTACTTGCCTCTGTTTTATATGTTATTATAATTCTGTTCGGTTGATTTGAAAGATATTTTATATTACAGAAGTTGTCTTTATTTTGTTTATTTGTTGTTATTTTGTTCATCTTTAATCCTTTCCGCATCTGTCACACTGGGTGGCCAGCTAATACCCAAATGTATTGAATTCAAACAGAGACGACTCACACGGGCCACAAATGTGAGTCTCACACACACAAACTCGCACGGAAGAGATGGGTGCAGAGACCGTACATCAAACAGTCAGCGGGGCAATGTTGTCGGCAACACAGAGAAACCAAGCAAATATCCGTTCCCAGTGCAGTGAAAGGAAAACACGGCAGTTGTTGTTGCGCGTTAGAGCCAGGATGGACAGAGTGTTATTCAGGTGGAACATAACTTGTTTATATTCTGACTGAATCTCTCGATCTAATTCCATGTTGGTTCATTGCTGCCGGGTGGGAACAGGGATTTGAACCATGCCTGCTTCAGAAAGGACGAGGTCTTGAGCAGCTTGTCAGTCATTGTGAAGAGCTAAAGCCTGAGCTCTGATGGCCTAAAGAGGTAAGGTCATTGAGTTTAAAACCCTGTTTGACACCCATTCACAGCCTGTGTGCTGTGTTAAATTCTACTGAGAGCTAGTGACGTCTTAGCGCCATGGGAAACAGTAGCTTTGAAACTCCTCGATTCATGTCTTTACTCTGTCCCATGATTCATACGATCCTGCTGGTTGAGGAATAGTCACCCTGAAACAGTGTGCAGTCCAGAGTGTGAATTATTTATGTGTCAGCCTTGAAGCAACTTGCATCAGTGGCTGCTGTGATAAGCTTTGTATTTATACTCTCCTCGGATGAGATTACTTTTTTTTTCGTGCTCGAGTTCATTGTTTAGTGTTTATTACTGTCAATCAATGCTTAAATCACTACCTCTATATCATAACATATTAATGACCAAGTATTAGAGCATTATTGTTACTTTCTCTGTGATATTTCAGGCCTCGTCTTAAGATGATGATAGTTTTAGCAATAAGCATTGTCTCAGCTGTAGAGACTTAGAGCTGCAGCAGATCTACAGTGGTCATCACTGGTTTAGAGGAACCTATAGAAGTTTTCATGAAAGGAGAGCTGAACTGGTCCTTTGAGTACAGACCAGACACTGTGTGATGATGTTTGAACAGGAAATGGTTTCCCAAAGCTTTTGTTGCCTCAAACAACTACTGAAATTATAGGAATCGTTTGACATTTTTGGAAATACACAAGGTGGATGAGACGATTGTTCCTGCTCTCATATCCGTGCAATCAAAATGAAGCTGGAGTTAGCATGAAGACTGGAAACAGAGGGGAATAGCTTGTGTCCAGAGGTAAATCGACCTCACTATGGTCTTTGGACAGATGTACTACACAACAAGTTTTAAAGGGTCCACACAACTGGAAGACTTTTTACTTCTTGACCTGTTCAAACCATCTGTTTACGCCACTTTTTAATCTTTAATCTAAACTACCAGCTGAAGCTACTTGTTTTGCTATTGGATAGACAGTGAAATATCAGTCTTATTATCTCCATGTACACAAAAAAAGCACAATTTTTTAAAAGAAGGCAATTCCCAACAAGAAACTTCCACAGGGGCTTGGGGGTATATGGATTGATGATCTTAAGTAATAACAAAAATTACAAAAATCTTGATTTAATTTAATAAAACCACGAGTGAACCATGATTGAAGTTAGCAGTTAACTTAAAAGTAATGGATGAGCAGTAGAACGAGAATTCGTAACTTATTAAAACAGATAAGTTACTTGTTAAAAAGTGAAAACATGGTTGAAAAAGTGACTTAAAACTGTAAGCTGCAAATTTGGAAAAATGTGAAATATTAAATTGGACATTAGCTAAATAAAAATATGGCTAGCCATTAAAATGTGAGCTATTGGTATAGATTAACATAACACAAATATCTAATCAGCCAATCACATGGCAGCAGCTTGATGCTTTTAGGCATGCATTTGAAATTATCACTGGAAATCATTTTTCTTTTTAATAATTGTGTGAAAAAAGGAAAATATCCAGCGAGCCACAGTTCTGTGTGTGACAGTGCCTTGTTGATGCCAGTGTCAGAGGAGAATGGTCAAACCACTTCTAGCAGAAGGTAACAGCAACTTAATTAAGCACTTATTATGACCAAAGGTATGCAGAAGAGCATCTCGGTAGTTGCCATTTCTGTCAACTAAAACAGGAAACTAAGGCTTTACTTTGAACAGGTTTAGTGAAATCAACCAATAGAAGACTGGAAAAACGTTGCCTGGTCTGATGAGTCTTGATTTCTGCTGCCACGTTCAGACGGTAGGGTCAGAATTTGGTGTAAACAACATGAAAGCATGTATCCTGCCTACCTTGTGTCATGACTCAGGGGTATAGATGTGTGGGCGTTATTTTCTTGGCAAACTCTGGGTCCTTTAGTACCAAGTAAGTATTATTTAAGCCTTATTATTCAGCCCGTCTGAGTATTATTGCTAATAGCTGCATCCAGCAGGAAAACATGCCATTTCACAAAGCTCAGATCACCTCAACCTGGTATCCTGAAGCAGACAATGAGTTCACTGGACTTTAATGGCTTCCGGTCATTAGATCTCAATCCAATAGAGCACCTTTGGGATGCGCTTCCAATTCTATCATGCCAATATGGAGCAAAATCTTTGAGAAATGTTTCCAGCATCTTTTTGAAAAGGGAGTCAAATTCAGTACTAGTGAGATGAGTGCCAGTGAATGTTACAAGTAGCTAAAAGTAGTGGCTGAAATAAACTAATACTGCATATACTAGCAAGTAACCACAAAAGATAAATCATGAGGTGAATGTAATTCCTAAGATGTAGTCCATATCCAGTTTAATACAGAAGAGCTTAAGACAGGAGATACAGAAACGCTTCGGAAGCAGTGTTTCAAACTATTCCTCTAAACTCATCCATGGCTATTTCTGTCCATCCATTTTTTATTTGCAAGCACTGATATTTCTTTTCCAGTCTTCATTTATTAATAATAGGGAACAAAATGTGCCTAGTGAATGAGGAGACAAATGTTTTGGGAAACCTAAGATGTCCAGGAACCTCAGTACAGATTACATATACTGTAGATTAGTCCAGTGGTGAAAACAATGAGCAAATGGACTCCAATCATGCAGACATGTGTGACTATTTAACATCATTCCACCTAAGGGAGTTGTGGTGCTGAGATATCTTTGTGGGTGCCACTCGGGCTCTAAATGTGATTTCTGGTGACCAAATTCTTATGTCAAAATATTAATTCTGAACAGTAAAAGCAACAACAACTTCTGCATGTACTTGCAGCTGTTATTTCAGCATTACAACTCATTAACCCGTAATATCGTGTTAAGATGTCCTGTGTGAGCATTAAACATCAGTGTGCTTTGTATCTGCACAGTCTACATCGTACTGTTAGCAATGTTCTAGCCTCCGGTGTCTTAGTGGCCTATAGATACCCCCTACTAACTATATAACTTTTATAATCTCTAATATCCTGCCATGACTATGTGTATGACGTCGTGCATACTCTAGAAATTTATTTGTTACTTCATTTGTATTGCTGTACTTTGCAACAAATCTTTTCTCTGCAAATACATTGTAATACTGTAGCCTACAAATAGAAAATGAAGCTACACTCTTTTTTTTGCTGCTACACCATTTGTGCCCTTTTACTATGTCTTTGTAGAAAACGATGCAGTTTTATGTTTCATGTATTCGCATATAAATGCCAATTAATCGATTTTAATGTCCACATTAAAGTGTATACTACATCATCAAATATATTCAACATGATACCAGGATACAGCCGTGATGTTACAGATGTGATTAAAGGAAATGTCTTATTTTTCATAAAAACCTCCGCTTTCCTTGTCTAACTGACGTCCCCGCGCTTTGACCTCATCCCCCGCTGCCTCTCTTCTCCTCAGTCCCCCCACCCGTCCCATGTTTTTCTTTTGTTTTAATCCCTCGGTTGACTGTAATGAAAGATAAACAGGCATTTTTCATTATAGTGCCACCCTGGGAGTTGGGTGCAAAGACAAAACTGCGTATGTGATGTGACGCGATGTTGTTAGACATAATATTGTTCTCTCACCTCCTCTCATCTGTGTTGCTGAGTCAGAAGCTGGGGAAGTACAAAGGTGTGCACAGCCACACACTGTCTGAGTGGAAAATTACAAAGCAGGTACTTGCACCTACTTGAGCAGTTTGATTTTATGATGTTTTACTGATTTGCAAGTGAGTCTGTTTACTTGTGGCCTCAGCAAAGATAGAGTTTGTGCTTGCAAGTGTGTGAGAGGCTCTGAGGGGAGATTTTGTGTGTGCATTCTGTGCACATACCTACTTGCAGCCCTGCTGGCTGGTACTGTGCCTTTCACCCAGCGGCATTTGTGATAAAGATGATGAAATATGCTGGGAATGTTATTTTCAGTGCCTCATTAGAATATTTCATCATACACAGCAGACTTCAGACCTGAGACTGGTGATAATGTTAATATAGCTCATCCGTATCTCATTCTGTACATTTATAATCACGTCTAACAGACTTAGTTGTGTTGATTGATGCAGTGCATGTGTTAAACTTTCGCAGCTGGATCTTGCAGGACCTGCTTTCAGGAGGAGGGAAGGAAAGGAGAGGAAAGACTGGAGAAGAGATGAGCTACGTGCTGCTGCCAACCTATCTGTCGAAGGGCATAATGCCAAGACTAAATATAGCAGCAAGATTAGTGAGACGGAGAGAGAAAGAGAAAAAGGATAGAGTGAGTCATGAATTTTGATGCACAAAAACCTCAAAAGCAGTTTTTAAAAAGCCACTTGCTCACCAAAACCTGCAAAAATGTTATGAAATGTGCGGTGAGAACATGAAAACGTGTTCTCAGCTAATGTGCATGTACATTTCATATATTGATATGACGTCTTGCGTGTTTTCAGCCAGTAGCTATGTGTCTCTCGCTCCATCACTCTGCAACCGTCACTTTGTCCCTGCCAGTCTTTTCTCTTGTATCAGGCCTTCCTGTATTTTTCCACCTTGCTTTTCTCTGCATTTGGCGTCATTGTTTTTCTAATAACTCCAGCCATGGTTTCCTCCCTGCTTTTGTAGCAGCAGCTGTGTTCAAGCAGGTACTGGACACTATCTGGCCTGTGAGTATTGTGTGTTGTTAGATGGTATCAGTTCTCCTGTGTCTGTGAGAGAAACATAGATAAAAAATAAAAAAAAGAGTGAGATTTAGTTCAGTATGTGCAGAGTAAAGAAGATTCCTGTGTGCTTCTGTCGCCCTGATGATCTGACAGGAAAGTGAGTGCTTTTTTTAAAGTCTCTTGTGAACACAAATAACTTTTTTTCAATTTACAGAATAAACAAACAGTGTTATCTTCAACAGAAACATGGATCCACAGACCTTGTCTTTCTCACTCCAATGAAGGACATCATCCTTGATAAAACATTTACGGCTCTTGTTACTACATGGGAAACAGTTTGCATGCAGCTAGGCTGGGAATGTAGCAGGAAGATGGTTGTGTTATGAGGAAGTTTAAGTCCTCTTGACTTTGAAAATATACATAGTTTTTCTCCCTATGACCAAAGTAATGTGTTGACATGCTAACACTTCCCAGTTACCACTAAAAACTATGTGTAGCAAAAGCTGATGGGAATGTTTTTAGCTTAAGTACCAGACAAATAAATATAGTTTATGAGTTACTGCAAATAAACTTAAGGGGAATGACAGGATTTCACCACAGATATTAAAAGACTGTTTACATGTTCAATCAGGACCATAAAAATGTATAAAGGTTTTTTAAAATACAAACAATATAACTAAATGTACGATGCAATTAAAAATAGCTTAGCAGTGAATATAATACATACAAACAAAAAACAGAAATCACAAGGAAAATGGAGTGTTTTTTCAGGAGCAACTGTTCTGTCCTGATAAGGGACCGCTCCCTCCAGCAAAGGAGATTAAAACACATAATACAGTCATATTTCAAAGTGGGAGGAAGCAATACATTTGGTGAATTAAAGTGAGGTATAAAAGGTGAACGAGGTGTTGGTGTAGTAGCTGGAGGGTAGCAGGTTGAGTTTGCGGTTGGGGGTCTAACAGGTAAATGGGAGAGGACATAGTTGTGGTCTGGGCATGCTTGATCCCGTCAGGCGGAGGATGCGGGTACCAGTAGGCACGAGAGGAGATCAGGGAGCCTGCTGGATGTTATCTCGTTCTTTCCATACCATACCTGCAGGTCGCTCAAATCACCTGAGGCAGGAGCCAATCATCTTCTGTGTCTCTATGTCTGCTCTGTCAATCTCCACTTGCAGAAACTTCAGGATTTAATTTTTCCTTCAGCATTTAAGCGTAACAGTGCCACGTCTTCTTTGACT
This sequence comes from Benitochromis conjunctus, assembly GCA_015052645.1. Lineage (NCBI taxonomy): Eukaryota > Metazoa > Chordata > Actinopteri > Cichliformes > Cichlidae > Benitochromis > Benitochromis conjunctus. Next base: position 23,828 of record VOQK01007225.1, on the reverse strand, counting down.
CTCAAGTTAAAGAAAATCATTGTGTCTCTATAATTGTATGACTCTGTCTCAGGACCTCTTAAAAAATCATCTGGTTGTTAACACGTCTAAAATTTAGGTAAACACAGCCTCAGATGAACAACAAAACGTAACATATTACACTGTGTCATTATACAGAATCAATGTGTGAAAAAATAAGTCAAGGGTGTGCTGCTAATCATATGACCTTGATTAAAGTATCATCAGCATGTGTGAGCACCTCTATAAAAGTAGAAGACTTGATAGTTTGCAGTTCTGAAGCATCCAGGTGTTTGTTTACACAACACAATAAGGAAAGGCATCACAAACTGGCTTAAAGAAGCATTTGCTGTTGCCCATCAATCTGGAAAGAGTATTAAGGCCATTTCCAAACAATTTGATGTCCAAAATTCTTCACCAAGAAAAATGTTTCATCCACAAGTGGAAAACATTCAAAACGGCTGCAAGTCTTCCCAGGAGTGGACATCCCAGCAAACTTGCCCCAAGGTCAGACTGTGCAATACTCAGAAACTGCAAAAAAGCCAAGAGCTACATCTCAGATTCTACAGGCCTCAGTTAGCATGTTTAATGTTAAAGTTCATGACAGAACAATTAGAAAAAGACTGAATGAATGTGGCTTGTTTGGAAGGCTCACCAGCAGAAAGGCTCTTGTCTCTGAAAAGAGCATGGCAGCACAGCTTAACTATAAAAGAAAGTTGGCTTAAATTGGGAGGAGCTAAACAGCTTATTTCAGACAGAAGATGAACTGGGGAGCTGCACAAAGGCCCAGTAGAAAATAAATAAGGATTACTTGGAACGCTGACTCATGTAAAGTTACTCTAGTCCAAGAATAAATCTACCATCATATATATATATATATATTTTTTTAATTTAACCTTTATTTATACAGGTAGCCCCACTGAGACTCAATGTCTCATTTACAAGAGAGACCTTTTTCAGACAAACATGTTAAAATATATATTGTTGATTTTTGGACCCAAAAGCAGTCACAGAAAGAAACAGGAACAAAAAGGGAAATATTTATTCTGACTGATATGAGTTAATAAGTAAAACTACCAAAGAATCCACAAGAAACAGGAAGTGAAATCCAGGAACAAACAGAAATAATATCAGACAACAAGAAACACAAGCAGACTGAGGGTTTAAAAAGACGATGTAAAACAAGGCATTAAATACGAGTCATCATAAACAGAAACCAGGTAGCGAGTAAGCACAGACCGAATCTAAAACATGTAAGACTTGAAATTATGATATGAAAAAATAAAATAGAGCAACTTCTCTAAACAAGGCAAACACAACAAAGAAAACCAGAAACACAAGGAACAACTTCAAACATGACACTCACTTGAACCGAAGGAAGGCTAAAACTGAAATATAGAGCTGGAAGATTTGCATAATAGGTTCACTTTAATAGTTTGACAAGCCAGAGGCTGGACCACAAGCATTTAATTTTAATTATCTGCTATCTTTTAAAATCATGAGTGTTTAAACACAAGTGTGCAGTGTCAGTAGTGAAAAACAAAAATTGATGACGTGAATTAAGTGATTATCTGATGGATATCGAATTTGCTGCAGTAAGGTATTACTACTGTAGTTGTAATATTTCAGTTTATGAGGGATCGATATCAGTGCTATTGACAGTAGGGATACTTAAAACAAGATTCCTCATA
>VOQK01007224.1:14462-27075 GCA_015052645.1 Benitochromis conjunctus | reverse complement strand
GGGATACCTCCCCTGCGCCCTGCCGATAGACCTGCACCCCAAGGCCCTATGTGTAAGGGTGGCTGTGGTGGAGTGGGAAGAGGGAGGCAGTAGGGGATGGGGAGGGAAAAAAGGGAGAGGCATGTAGCTCCTCCCTGGGGTCAGCTCCCCCGCTGACCCCAGTAGGCACCCCCGCTCCCTGGAACCCACCGGGGCCAGGGGACCCAGGCCCATCCGGGCTGGGGCCCATGGCAGCGAAGCCACCAAGCCCCACAGAATCCGTGGCGGCCCTCCCGACCCAGCCACAGAAGAGGCTGTATCCGCCCCATCATCCAAACATCTCCCAGACTACATAACACAATGGACTCCCAGGTCGAGTTCATTCTCCATCTCTCCTGTATGTCTCCCCCACCTGCAGAGTGAACTCCTGTCAGAGAACTCCTGCAAGAATGTGATAACCTCCCCGCCAGTTGAAGAGCCCCCTAGTTATGCCAGCGCATCAGAAGCCCTCTGCGCCAGGGCCTAGCACTTCCTTCACTCTTTTGACGTCACTGTACTTGTCATGTTTTCTTTCTGCTCACACTCTTCAGGTCAACCACTCGCTGCTCCTTCTGTCAATCTTCCTTTTCAGACCTACCAATGTTTAACCCTTCACCTCTCAATTGCCACGTCATCCTCCTAGATGCCAAGAAAATTTCAGCTGAAGTTTCCATTACTTTACTACATCAACTCCACCGGTATTTGGACTGGCATTAGGCAAAAAAAAAAATCAGTCAAATACAGTTCAGACCTCGATCAGCTTGAGCGCCTCTCCTAGAACAGAGCCATGCTGCTAAACATGAATTACTGCTCAGGGAAATAAAAATCCTTTGATTACAGCGGTACTGAATAAACTATAATTAGTTTAGTAATAAAATGTAAGCTCTATTAAGCACATTTTATATATCCAATTTTGCTGTTTTCAAAGCAGTCATGAGCTCTTGTAACCTGTGAACTGCAATAAAATATGAAGATGAAGAGGGCAACAAATTTCTGTTAATTTCACTTTGAGGCGGAGGTCAGTTTTTAATATATTTAAAGACAAAAAGAGGTGGAAAAAAAAAAGAAAACGGATTCTTTGCTTCTACATTCAGAGATGTTTTGGTCATCAGGAGCTATAAATATGCTTTCATCCTTATTGAAGTACAAATAAAGATTTTTATTAGGCTCTGTCTCGCGAGGCGGTGTCCGCCACCGCGTGGAAGGTGGGCCGGCGGCGACTCTGGACGCGCGCCGGGCTTTTCTCGCGGATCACCTCAGCTGCGGTGCCCGCCGGGGTCCCCTTCGCTGGGGCTCCCCGGCAGGTCGGCTCGACGGGGAGGCCGATCGACTGGCAAACGTGGCCTGCCATCAGAGGGGCGTTCAGTCATGATCTTTCAGACTCTTAATCATGTATCTCACTAAATTATATTCAGTTTTTTTCAAATGATCTCTCCTTGCTGGAATTTAGGAAGGAGCTTGCTCTACACCCTTGTTGGCTCCCATTTAGTTCTGTACTGGACTTGAAACACTCAACAAAATGACAACTAGTAGACCAGAAGTTTCTGTAAAATTAAAGACTTATCTTTCATAAAAGACAGTTTGCAGCTCTGTTACCTGAAATTGAGGATCGGACATAATCTAGTGCTACATGTGGCATTGATTCTGACAGAAGATAATCACTTTTAAGACTCTCTGGTTGTGACTCAGTACTGTCACAATTACACCAAAATAACCCAGAACAATCTGAAGGCACAGTTTCAAAATTAATCTTTTGAGTCCCACAGACATTTGTTCACGCTGTGATTTAAACCCATTATCTTGCCTATCTGAAAGTTATCTCTGTGTCACACTCTGTGGGTTATCTGGGGGAGCAGACAATGCAGAGCCACAGTCATCAGTCAGCCTCCCTCCCACACACACAGCTATTACTGCCGTGATGATGAAGTGACCCCCGTTCGCCGTCTTCAGTCAAGTTCACATTCGGCGCTACACATTTACTCTAATGAGTCTCCTTCCTGCTGTTTCTCAACTCTTCTGTGAGGATCGAATGAAGAAATAAACAGCCAGCGGTATCTGAGTAAACAGATCGTCAGCGCACAGAGACGTCATCCCAGATATGAGCTGTGCTCAGTTCTTAGGAGGGCTGTACCTTAATCGCTCCACCTCGGCATCGTCGACCAGAAAATCCCTCTTCTGCACCAGTTTATGGATCTTCAGGATCAGTTCCTCTTCTCGCTGCCTGTGCTTCTTGGTTTTTTCTTTCTCTGGGGGGTGAAAACAAGGAAGAAAATAAGACGGGCAGCAGCAACCCATCTGATGTCTACAGACTGACCCTATAGGAATGTCAGCTTCTGTTGAACACCGAGTCACGTCACAAAACAGATCCTTAATTCTGGCTCATGCATAATTTATAGCAAATAAGGCACTCACTCAATTATGCACATGCTCGTGAGCCTTCTTTTTGGTTTTGCTGGCTAAAGGATTAAGCATCTGCAAGCATTAGTATTGTCCTGCCTCAAAGAGCTAACCTTCACACTCCAAAGCACAGAAAAATATACACTAACAGACCGAATCAGATGCAAGTAAACACACAGAAAAGGACACATCCACACACGGCTACAGAGGTTGGATGTCTGGCAATGCTGATATCTGGGCTATTTGAGAAAAAGTGGATGAAAAATGACTGTGAACACCAGCTTTTTCTAACATGAAGCAGTGCAGCTACAGAGCGACGCTCCCAGGGGGGCAGGATAGCTTGAAGGATGCACGGGTTAGACACATAATCCAAAGTCAGAGGAGCAGGCGCAGGAGAGGTAGCTGGCCTGTCACGTGACTCCTTTTGTCCTGGAGTGGAGTAATGGGATACCAGAACCCCCTCAATAACAGCATACACAACACTTTTGGCACAAGGGAATGTCAGTGAGATTTTACAGGACAGTGAAGACTGGGTGGCAAGTGGACAAAATAAAAGGAACACTACGTCATAATGCGATCCTATTTTCTGAGGGGATTAATAATTTATGTGATAAGAAAGTAACATATTTTCTCTCCTATGAATTAAAGCTAGAAAAAAAATCAAATATACATCAACTCAAGGCACTTCAGTTTTTCCCGCAAAGCCTTCGATGTTGATTAATGTTGGCAAGACGTAGTTATATACTACTCTTTATCTGATTTACGTTTGTGCTGCTCTTCTACTTATGTAACTACAGTTAAGTTGTTAATCTCAGCACCAACAACTAAACAAATCAGAGCATCAGAAATTATATTAGAGGTAAATCGGTGCTTTTCCTAACACCAGTATATTTTGCAGTACTTCAATTACTTCTTCCAAAGGGGGCTGTTTGACTGGTTTGGTTTGTCTTGTTTGTTAGCCGTATTCCCAAAGAAGTCATTCTGTCAGAGGTGAATCCCAACCCATATTAAAAGGGATTTATTTTTTATTTTTTTTTATCTATCTGGATCTCAAAATTGAAGATTTCCAATAAATTTTCCACAAATACACAACGAATTTAAATGAGAAATTTCTTTTAAAAAAACACATCAAACTAGTCAGGACCCAGATGCCCTTCAGGGACTCACTTCATTCAAGCTGTAGGGAAAAATTTAGCCCTCACACAGCTTAAATTAGAACTACTCGTGTTGGACTGTGTTATTTTATTGTCAGGGTCTTTCTATTGTTTCATATATGCTGCTGGGTTGTCAAAGTGGTCAAAAAAAAAACAGTGTTTGACAGGTCAGTGCTGTGTCCTTATCCTCATGTGTGCATCCTTGAACACGACACCAGCCCCTCCTGGACACACACACTGACACATGATGTACATGCGCTTGAAGGAGGCGTGTTTTCCTGCTGTTGCCAGGTTCTCTCTATGCATAGCCTCATGTACGCATTTGTGTTGCTATGTGCGATGCAGCTGACGTCAGTCAGCCACTTCAGCACATTCTCGCTGCATTTCTGATACAGGCAACGCTGGAAGTGACTGTAGGCTAATATTTGATTCTGTTTTTGCACACTGAAAACATGCAGGGAGTAAATGAGTGTTTACTGAAATTCATTTTAGACTCTTTGCCCGGAAAACCTCCCTCAGCTTGTGTTTCCTTCACAGCGATGATGCATGGATGTTTGTGTGTTTATGCGTTTGTGCGTGTGTATGCTTATCTCTCCCTCATAACTCCGCTGTTTCCCTGGGACTTACAATCAATCCTGCATCGTTTATTGTAACGACACGTCCTATAAATCAGTATGATGCTCGCAGAGGCGATAGGCCTCCTGTGAGCTGCAAACAGAAGCCCTTTCTATCGAAAGATCTATTTTTGGTCAAGTCTAAACAGGGTGTGTGGACAGTTCTGTATGCAGAGGAACAACTGTGAGTTCTTTATGTGCTGATTTTGATGCAGAGTTTCCATGAGTGACTGTTAATTGTACCTGGTACTGCGACAATCTGCCTTAGCTCCTGCTTTAAACTCATGATGTCTTTGCAGAGCTGAATGTCATCCATCCTGCAAAGATAAAAGGGGGAAATAAAAGTAAAGCGCTGGCAGATTAAAGACAAACTGATATTATTAGCTGCTTCCACTTCCATTTTGGACATGTTTATCTGATCGACGTGACGTCAAGCAGACCTACACTGTATAATAAGAAATCCTGAAAAAAAAATCTGATGCAGAGGAGCTGGATAATTAGTTTGAAGGATTTTCTAATCTAACAAGCGGGGCTTTTTTATATTAAGTCTTTATGAGGTGAAGAATTTAGCTTTCTGCAACTAATTTTCTGACTTTATCTCTAAAAGCTGCCAATTTCCGAACCTGCCATTTTATCAGTTCTGCTACACAAAAACGATTGCCACAATTTCCTCGAGTACAACACAGTATCTTCACATCACTTCTCTTGATATAAAAAGCCATTCAAAACACATTTAGTTAACAAACGTTTGAAAAAGCGAGACCACCAAAGCGCACTGAATGGTTTTTATCATTCTGAATAAATTACCCATCCACATTTCAATTCATTTCTGTCACTGAACTTATTAATTCATTAGCAAACAGTTTCAGTGTTAATCTCTAAATAATCACTATTAGCTGGATGTTGTTGAATAAACTCTGCTCTTGTTCTTGTCATTAAGATTTCATAGCCTCAAGCTCACACATCAGGAGCGAGTGTGTTAAGTGTGTCGAGACGGAAAACACACAACAACAACAAAAATCAATCCTGCTCCATGCTCTCTGTGCTTCCTGCAGCCCTCATGTCTCACCCTTGGGGCCTCGGCATTTTCCCTTCTTATTCCCTAAATCCCTGTCCAAGTGTGTGTGTGTGTGTGTGTGTGTGTGTGTAGCGCAGTGACAGCTTCCACAGATTTAATTCTCCTTGTGATAGATCAGGACGATGACTCATCCACAGCCTCCTGCCTCCTTCCTCCTCCTCCCTCTGCATGTATCTCTGTTGCTGTGTTTTACACCTCCCTCCTTCTCCTTTCTCCCCTCTTAGATCCCTCGCTCTGAATTTCTCCCTCCTCTGCCTTGCGTTTTGCTCTCTCATCGGTATTTGTAGATTCCAGCAACCTTTGACACGCCATCTGCTACTTGGTGTGTCTGTGCCTGCACGTGAGGACGGGCAGCAGAGAGATAGCAATAAGCCGCATGGTGGCCTAATTAAGTCCTGCAAGTGGGCTTGTGAGCTTTTTATTACAGTGCAACAGTGTGGGATTTTTAAAATCTTTATCAGCTTCATCTGATACCTCGACCATCACTGGGCAGATACTAAACATGCAATGACCCCCTCAAAATACACGGTTCATTGGTGAGAAATTTGGATATAGTTTTGCACAAAAATACACAAAGCCTTGTATTTCCATTTTTAGTTTTAAAAAGATATACTGAGCGGTTATATAATGCTGTTAAAACTTCTTTTTCAGCAGTGATCTATAATCCTTTAAGCTAAGAGGCCAGTGAGTCCATCAGTGATGACTCATTCAGCTGCTACATGCATGTCCAGCCCTCTGAAGAATCAATGGACAAATCGACAGCATCCCTAAATATTGAGCAGCCAGCTTAATGTATTCATGAGGGAAGTAACACGAATGCCTTTGCGTTGCATCAAGAGTATCAACTGCGTCTTGGTAAAAAAAAGTAAACTCAAAAAAAGGCGAACCTCTGGTCTCGGGAAAAACACAGACACTTACATGAAGCGCAGCTCTGACTCTCTGCGCACCAGGACTTCCCGCAGGCGTTGGATACGAGCCATCTCCACCTCAATCTCCTCTGGAGACATCGTGCTCTCTGCCATTGACACATCTGAGTGACCTGAGAGGAAGAGGGAGGGGAGATAAACAGAGGAAAAACAATGCAATGAATGAAGACAGACCTACAAGTAGTGCCCTGATATAGACATGCTTCAACCATATTTTCATTCACTCTGGACCCTCATTCACAGTTCAACCATGCCTGCTTGGTTTAAATTACAAAGAACACGTGGCCTACTTCCAGTGGCCGCATCTAATTAAAGCTCTAAATTGTTAATCTCTCATTCCTTTGATTTGATGTCACGCGTGCATTGGAAAGTTCATCACTTCTTTTGTTTCTTGATTGTCTTTCTCACAGCGTCAGCTTCTTGGCAAACTCACTTTTCACCTCATCGCAGTGTGACATGTCATATCACTGCACACAGGAGCATGATATTTGGAGAGAAAGCGGTGTGGGTAATTGAGTGAGGTGATCTGAAGTTTAAAATCACAGCAGTGCTTCAGGCATAAATTACAGATCTTCTTACTGAAAGCTCCCAGTCACCGATAAGAAAGGAATTAACCAGGAAAATATTACAAGTATTTTCCCAAGAGACAGAAAAAGTACTTTCAGCATGGACCGATGACCAGCTGTGGATTCTTGCTGATTTCTTCCCAAGCTGGAACTGACCTCACACTCAATCTCTGCCAATAACATGCACACTGCAGATACTATACAGACAAACCACTTATTGCACTCGTCAATGCACCGACCACAAAAATGCCGCAACACCTGATGAAGCGGCTCGGCATACAGACAACAGCATAAATCCAGCCAATATGAAAAACCTATCTATGCTCCATGTGTGTGAAAGTGTTTAGCACAGTGGTGTGCTGATTTCCCTCTCAGAAGACAAAGCCTGGGTCACCAAGGCTTTGACCAAGGGACCAATGAAGAACTTTACAAAGTTGCATTATGGGAAGTGTTGTACCTGGCTGAAGGGGAGCTCAGTGTAAAGCAAATAAAGATTTTGTTGTACTGCTAATTATGCAAAGCTACTCTAGTAGAATGGAAGAATAAACATATTACGCTGGAAATTACATAAAAGTATTATTATGATACTATTATGATACAAATACTATTGCTTCAAAGTGTCTCAAAAGACAGTTATATAGAGTATATACTTTACTCGATCTTCTTAAATATTCACTTCTCCATATGGAAATTACAAGTAGTCTAAGTGTCTGTCACTCCTTCTTCCCACTCGGGCTGTGAAGTGACGCCAGAACAACAGGACACAATGTCCAGTCTACAGATGCCACATCATAATACATCTGATTAAACAGTTAACAGTGCCTATGACAGTTCTGACGCATGATTTATTCAAAGTGTGTACCGTAATATTAGAAATGAGGAAATTAGGGCCGGGATCAGCCCTCCATCCTCTGCAGTTTGTGCAGAAACACAAACTGCAGTCTGCGTTTGTGGAACTTTTCATGGATGCTTGCTGAGGATGGAGCTGACTCACCACAGCAGACAGAAGTCTGCACAGGAGGGCGCACTTTGTTTGTGCCTTGCTGATGTTGAATCACCATCCGACACGTCTGCTGACAAAACACGCAGTTGCAAAATCAAAGTTTGCATCAGCGAGAAACGAGTTAAAGTTTTACACGCGTTTCCTCTACCTCCTCTTTTTTTCCCGTTTCTTGCTTTTTCCTCGCACGTTCCTCTGTCTCGCTTGCAGCCACGTGTTCATCATCAATAACACCAAGCTGCATTAGGTCCTGACCAGACCATTAAAAGTGGCAAAGTGCCAGCTCAATAATGTCTTAACAGCTCTCTCTGATCCCAACAAGCTGCTAACACCTACTGAGCACTAAAAACACTATAAGTAATTAAATGCTAATATAATTAAAAGTGGCGCTTCCCTCAGAGACAGGTAAGGTTAACAACAAAATCACAGGGCAGTTTTGCTCCTCGCATTGCCAGCCAATGTAAACCACACCTGAGTTACTCCAGTTTCATTAAAACAAACTGGCTCACTGGTCTACTTCAGGATTACGACTTAATGAGGCCAAAACAACCCTGAAAGTCAGGATCGTGTGTACTGCAGCAGCCACATGGGGCTTGACAACAGGGAAATGTCAGTGCCTGTATGACATCCAATGCAGACACCCCCTGACACATGCTGCAGTCACACTGTACACACTGCTGCTGGACCACACCCCCCTCCAATGGGGAAAAAAAAGAAGAAAGAAAAAAACAGATCCTGGGCACAGAATAGAAAGTGCAAGGCAAACACGTGTACTATTTGCCTAATAGATGGACACAAACCTGCAGGGAGCTGCCTTTGTGGTCCCTCTCTGTTGTTTTCTCCCTGTATGTTTGTCTTTGTAGCAGAAAGAGAGCGAGAGAGCGAGAGAGCAATGGCTGGATAGGTTTCTAAAAATATCCTCTGCATTTTCTTCTCAGACTTAATCTGGAAGTTTCTTCACACACTACTCCCCTGTGACGATGATGACTGGAATCAGGAGGGACACTTCTGAAGTCAGGTCTCTTATATTTCTGTAGCCTCGTCATTCATCTGCGTCACTCAAACACTTTTTAAATCACACGAGGATGGGACAAAATAACAGAAACATCTAAGACCATGTAAACAAACTCTGTTTTTGCTGCTTTATGCCCATCCCGAGGCTTTGTGTTGGATTGATTTGATTTGATCATGACTGTGCATTAATATTGCCGCAGGCACAAATCCAAATCAGCGTTAAAACTAAACAACCATTTCATTTTATCATCTAGCATCTGTGATATTGACTACAGATGAAATCAATTAGGTATGCGACATAAAAATAGATTAATCAGTCATCTAACAACCATGAATGCCAAGCAAATATTTTATTTTATTGATTCCGGTTTTTCATGGGGAAGATTTTCCCTTTTTTTTTTCATATCACTTTAATTTGAATATATTTTCATCAGTTGCTTAAGAAAAAAAAAAGCTATCTGAAGAGGAGACAGAGCTCTGAGCTACTTCAGATACTACTTAGTAAACGAGAGAGTGTGCATTTTATATGCAGCCTTGAATAGAACAAATAAGAACACATAGAACAAATAGGATCGTGTGATGTTAAATGTAATGTCTTGTTTGGCGTTTTTTGCAGTTTATGCTCTATTATCACACGTGAAGCTTTAATTTGTAGAGTTGTCATATTTGATTATTGTACTTGTGAGTTTCATCAACACAGCTACGCAAAATGAATCCCATAAATAATCACTGAAAGTGGGGAATAGACTTAATAATAATATTTTAAAAGCTGCCTCTTGAGCCTTTCCCCATAGATATACGTACACTGATTGGAGCAGAGGAGCAGGGTGAGCACTCAGAGCTCGTGCTCCTGCTGCATGCTTATCAGCTCACAATCAAATAACCACAAGTTTGCAAATGCGCTGCGACCTTTAGTGGTTAAAATTCATTAACAAAGGGCGCAATATGCTACCCACGGTTTGCACATAAGGGAAGTAATACGCTTTTTAGTACCAAGGCAGCGCTATTGATCCCATCCCAAACCTTTTGTGAGTCACGCTTTAACCATTTAAACTCTAAGTGCTGACTGGGCATCCTGACAGCGAAACATAAGCTGAAGAAAAGCTGAGACCACAGCTGCCCGTTTCCCGCCACACACCTCCCGTTTTTGTATTTATTCCATTTTATTTTATTGTTTTTCGTTGACGACGCTCACCTTTGTCCGTTGTCCACGCCGTTTCCGACACTGCTCCGTAGCTCCTGAGCGCGCGCTCGGTGTCCGATATAGATTTCTTCAGCTCCATGTCGGTGGAGTGCACGCGCCAAAACCGAGAAACGATGTTGTCCTTGTGCGTCTCGTCTCTGAGTGTGTGCGACCCTCCGGATAAGTCAAATTTCACCCGGTGACAAGGCTCCAGCGACCCGAGACGTTGAGCATCTTTCTCGAGGTTTCAAGTCCTTCGACGTGTGGATGGAGAGGATGTAGAGAGCATGCGCAGTGCAGCCAGGAATGTAAAGGCTTGGGAGACACCCACTAGCGCCGAGAACGCATTGAGAGAAGAGGGAAATAAATAAATAAATAAATAAAACACAATCTAATCTTAAATATTTAACTATGCTTTATTTATTGATTAAAATGATCATGTATATACAATTATATATACAAATGCATTTATAGTTCTTCTTCCACTTATCCGTCTTTCGCAAATATAGGCTTTCCACTGAATGTGCGCGCGCACACACACGAATATATATATATATATATATATATATATATATATATATATACTGTCATTTTATTGAAATATTTTTTTATTCTACTTTTATTATTTCTACTTTTTTCAGCTATCTTGTTACTGGTGAACTTAGTGATTAACTGTTGTAATAAATCCGTTTCCTAATTTCAGGGATAGGTAAAGGTTATCTGAAAACAACAGGCCCACTACTTTTGATACTTTTTAGTAAACATTAATGTTTTTGATGATCGTATTCAGTTTCACACAGCGGGTCCGGTTGCTTTACGGAAAATCAGACAGACATCTATGTGAACAATCTGCTACAAATTTAGAAACCACTTTAATGAAAAAAAAAAGACATTTTTTAAGTTGACTAACTGGCAAAAGTGAGTACAAACAAAGGCTGCAGAGTTAAACTATGAGTGGGAAGTGCTTACAAGCTGTGATTGACATTTTCTCAAAATAGCCATCTAAATGGCAAGTAATCCATAGGAGGGATTTTCCTCTTGAACGCAAGCCAAAACAAACAAAAGGAACCTTTTGCGAAGAAAACTGTGAGGCTATTAGATAGATAGATAGATAGATAGATAGATAGATAGATAGATAGATAGATAGATAGATAGATAGATAGATAGATAGATAGAACCTTTATGACCATTGTTCTGTTGTAGGTACAAGAACAAGCTCATTAATGTCCATTTCTTTTGTGTAGCTACAACCATGTACTTACTGTGCTCTTACAGACCAATGTACCCACTCCTACCAGAGTGAGTTAATCCCCTCTGCAGTTTCCCACAGAAGAGTGCTGACCTCACCACACACTACCTTTTCAAAGCTCCTCTGCCAATCACCTGGCAGAGCGCAGCAAACTGCCAGGTGACACTCGTTACGTTTATACAATAATTTTGGTTAATGACTTCTATATTTGTTCGTTCATTCATTAGATTTCTTCTTTTCGTCCACTAGGTGACAGTACCACATCAATATAAACCCCTGAAGCGCTACCTGCGCTGCTCCGGTTTCCTCCACAGTCCAAAGTCATCCATTCAGTGTTCAATGGTGATTCTGTGCCTGCCGGTGTGAATGTGAGAGTGCAGTGAGAGATTGTGTGTCTGTGCTGCTCCTGTGCTGGACTGGCATATGACCGGGCCCCAGTGTCAGAGTCAGAGACCTGTCACCCGTGGAAAACATTTTCTGAATTACATTACAAAAAAATATGATAACACACAGTCTGGAATCTGGAGCGTATGTTCTCCTCACATCCCAAAGCTTACAGTGCCTCTCAAAGAATGGGTTAAGGAAAACGATGGTAAAGAAAGCACATTTCACAAGTTTTGTCCTTTTTTTCATTTCAGTTTTTTGAAACCTAAATGAAAATAAACTTGTGAAGTTTAACATCTGGTTTGTTGTCCTTGTTTCCATTACATCAGTATATAATACAATGTTCTAGGCAGACACCAAATTCTCACATCTGAATCTATAAATGCTGGGTGTCTCTGCTTGAAAACGCTTTCAGCTGTTAATGAATGTGACCAATGAACATTTAAATATGCTGCTCACTAATAATAACAATAATCGTACTATAATGATTCTAGTGTGTGTATGTATGCATGTTTATACGTTCCCCATCTCCTCTTAGACAAGTGGACCAATCTGAATGAAAATTTCTGAGTTTGAACAGAGTTTCTATGACAAACAGTGTGGCACCAGTGAGGGGCTTTAGGGACGAATACAAGGAATAAGACTTCTTTACATCTGCTCCATAGAAACTGAATATTGTGCAGAAGTCTCCCAGTTTCTTTTTGTGTTTTTTCTTTCTCTTTTCCATATTTGGATGAGGATTTATTTTGCGTTGAATGCGCTGAAGATCCACACCGTGGAGAGATTTTTCTTCACGACACTTTTGCTCCTCTACAAGTCAGCAATGTCTTTGTTTACATTTACTGCACTGCTCAAAAAGTAAGGTGACAGGCTGTTTGTGACAAGCTAAGCCAATCACATGATGCTCTGCAGCTGTGAAAAAAAAAATCCTTGTAAATGTGTCCACAGTGCCGGACGTGCTCTGTCCCGTATGTTTTACACGACAAACCACATTCACTCATCTGTGCTTCCAGCACTTCATTTCACACTC